>JALLPB010001286.1:0-10424 GCA_036939975.1 Cyclostephanos tholiformis | reverse complement strand
TGATACAAGAACGTAAGATTTCAAGAATTGGTATAATTGAACAGCTACAAACAAGTAAGTGTGATACAGGAATGTGCAAAATAGGTGGTGAGATAGAGGAATGGTGAAATAATTGTGTGGGATTTCTGTGTCATTTTCCCAAGGTGTGTATAAATGTCCTATTTTCCCTACTTTTTTTAATCAGTCTCATCAATCACCAAATTCATCTTGTTGCACAACAAACACACAACATCAAATAGCTGCATGTAAAGAATGATGAAAGTATCAACAACCATCACCATCACCTCCCTCTCTGCTCTTACTGGTTTTGCCGACTCAGCCAACATTCATCCCTTATTTGCAGCAGCCAATGATAAAAAACCACTTCTTCGCTGGTGGATGATCCACTGCAAATGTTGAGAAAGAGAATGAAGGCCTTTTCCATCATCGATGCCAGCAAAAAGCCCAACCTACTAGTAGATTCTCCACAGGATGTTGGTGCTCAGATTGCTGGGGGTAAGCCCATGGAGGCACGAAAGTACAAGGTGAGGACTAGTGGCCGCTTGTAAGAACTGTCCTTGCATGCTCATTCACATTCATTTTTAGTTCTTTGCCTGGGTCTTCCAACTAGACAGCTCTGGTGAACTAATCTGTGGTGTGTGTCTCATTGATCCCAGCATGGTGAGTCCATGGAGTGTGCCATGATCATCACACAAACATTTATGTGACAACCTCAGATCATCCCCCCTTTTTGCCTTTCAACAAAATGCTAAGGTGCTCACTTCGGCCCAATGTCTAAGCAGTACTACTGGAATCATTTACACTCATCCCAATGTCATTGTTAAGCTCGGGATGCACAAAATCAACCTGGAGGAAATGAGGCTGAAGAGTTTGACAAGATTAAAATCATCCCCATTGTTAGGTATGTGAAACATCCAGATTACAATGATACGACATTTGAAAATGACTTTGCACTGATCCAACTCCAGTTGGCAGCCAAATTGTATGCTAATGAAGTAGTGGTACTTGATTCTCCCCGCGACAATCTTGATCTTGAATCGGGCAATGAACTTGTAACCTTTGGATTAGGCATGCTATCATCAGACGATCTGGCATTTCCCAATGTTATACAGGAGGTTATCCTGAAGTATACTTCAAATGAGGAGCGCGCTGATATTTATGAATTAGCATTCAACACAACCGATATCATTATTCCCAGCTACCAGCTATGCACTGGTGGAGAGGGTGTCGGAGCATGTTTTGTACGTACTTTCTCTCATTTGCCCTTTTGATGTTCCATACATCTAGTCACAAGAAGATATGTTTGCACTCATATTACTGTATTAATTTGACAATATAGGGCAACTCAGGCGGACCTATCATTGATAATGTCATGCAGAAGCAAGTTGGTGTATTTTCTTTGGTGGTGCTACCTTGTGGGAAATATCCCAGTGGTACGTTCGCTGCTATTCTTCAATGATGAGCTTTTCTCGACTCTTCTTGCCCCCTCATGCCAAATAATGATGTTGCACATCCTGACTATTCCACAAATAAATTCTCTTCACATAGTGTTCTCACATGTCAGTGCTGCTTACGACAACCATACATCAACAAACTGAGCAACCATTTGAATTGTATCATACCTTTCTTATTATTCTGGTGATATAGCAAATACACTTGCCCATGCGGGAGTAATGGCCAACGAGGAATGTTGTGTCTGCAGCGGCGGGAAATGCCCATCAAGCAAGCCAAGTATTGGCAAGTCAAGGAAGCAGAGCAAGTCTGTCAAGGGTACAAACATTGAAGGTGGTAGCTCTGTCTACGGTAGCCACATTGATGGGATGGCTTTTGAATTCTTCTCTATGAATGAGTCAATTTCCATAGGAGAGTTCTCAAAGGAGCCCTAAAAAGGAAGCTATTGAAAGACGCTTCTTAGAACATCTGATTTGGTGTTGCTGAGTTATACTTGATTGAACAGGACTTGAAGTTGTGTCAAAACATTTTAGAGAAGGAAGTTACTAATGTCCCCGGCTGCCTTTGTTGAGCTGATGGTCCCCTCTTTGATTGCCACCCTCCGCCAACCTCTTCTTTGACCTGTTTTTGTAACAAATGTAAGTATCCCAAAATGAAGTCACGAAATCCTTTGTCATGAGGCGCATCTCACCACTGTCGTCCATGACCAGATGCTTGAGAATGCGCGATGAGAAGCATCAATAATGTGTAGTCACATTTACAAAGCGTACACTTAGCAACAAGATCACTTGGGGTGGTGAGGGCGGTGGAAGCACTGCTGAATGAGGTGGAAGAGAAATTGGGGTTTTATTGATGTTGATTTGCCATCGCGAGCTGCCCTGCCAAAGGAGGGAGATGATTTGGCTGGTTTACAATGGATCAATAAATATGTATTTCACTGTCCGCATTCAACAAATAATTAAAGTTTGTTTCTGCCAAAATGATGGTGACAACTTTTAAGGATTCCTCTTAGCTGGCAATGCCACATTTGAATTTGGTCATAGCAAGAAGTATTGCCAGTGTCAGGACTCGAATTGATCTGCGAGAGTTGTTGATTGGGACTGAGGTCTTGCAACAGGTGTTATGATCGGACCTCAACCTCTGAACAGATCCACACTTGTTACGTCAAAAAAAGAGAACAAACATGATAATACTTAAGATTTGGCCAGGTCAAATATTCCATCGAATATTTGTGAAACCTTATTGGAGCATCTATTAGGTAAAATAGTAATTTACAGGATGACTTCATTTATAAATAAGTACGATTCATATGCTTGGAACATTAATTATTAAACTACCAACCCTAAATGCTACCTTGTCACTGTCTCAAAAATTCATCGCTTGCCTCGGTGTTTTCTATACACGCCCCCATGTCTTCGTAATATGCCTGTTTTATCATTATTTCTTCTCCTTCTTCATCTTACGAACGCAAACGTACCCCCCCCCCTTCAAACCGACCCTCTTCTGCATCTTCCCCGTCTTGTCCGCGCGTTCATCCCCGACTAGAGTGGCATACGCGAGCTCGGCATGCTGGCTCGAAGAGAACTCAACGTGGCATTTACCGTGAGGTCCAGCGAACGCGATGTCAGGAACCGTCTTCGGACGGATGGAAGCGTAGGCGAGGAACATCTCCGAGATGTGCTCGGGGAGGGTGTTGACGGGCAATCGATGGACGAGGAGTACATTGGTATGCTGCTGTTGCTGCTGCTGCGATGATGATAATCCCGCGGCCTCCCCCCTCCCTCCCCGACTGTCGCTCCGCCGGTATACCCTATCCACGGGACCAACATTCCCGTCCTTCTCCATATAGTGGAGCGCGCACGCCAGCGACACGCGTGCGTCGTTCACGGAGTCGTGCACGTCCGGCATCTCCCTCCCGAGCACGCCGAGGGCGAGGTTCCTGAGGCTCGGCGTCGTGCCGCCTCCTCCTCCTCCTCCCCCTCCCTCCCCCCCCCCCTCGTCGACGTCGGCGTGCGCGTACAGCAGGGCCGTGTCTACGATACAGCCGTGATCCATCCGCAGCGCCAGCAGGTCGTTGTGCACGGCGTGTCCGACGATCACGGTCTGATCCGAACAAAGCGCGTCCATGAATGCCTGGGCGTGCTCCAGCGTGAATTCGACCCCCTCGAGGCTACTCGCCGATATTCCGTTGATCCACGTTCGGTGGTCGGACACCGGCCACCTGGGCCTAACGAGTGTATCGAGCAACACCGGCCCGTCGGGCGCGTCGGCATCCACGACGCTGAGTCGGCACAGCGCCTTGGTATCGACCCTGCCGGATACAGGATCACGCGACTCGCACATCTCGCAGTCGATGGCGATGGCCGACGGATTCGACGCGCATCGCACGGGATCGTACGGTCGCGTGGACATCCACCTCCCACCGTTGCCGTCGTCGTCGCCATGGCCAGAACGATCGAAGTCGTAGTGGCTTGCGTAGTTGGCGTGCTTCCGCGTCGCTATCACGGCGTCCCTCCATCGTAGGTGAGACGGCGTCGCGGTGGGCAGGGGCGGGGTCCGCCGCGCGGGGGTCGCCGCCGCCGCTGGAATTGGGGCGGCCTCCTTGATCGATGTCGTCGTCGATGCCGCCGTCGTCCCGGGTAGGGAGAAAGGTGCGATGGGTAGTCGTAGGTCGCGAAATCCAACCACGGGGGGCGTCGTCGGGGTCGCGGCTTTTTGCTGCTGCGGTTGTCGCTTTGGCTTCTTCGCCGGGGGAGAGGAGGCGGTGGAGGCGGGGGCGGGGGCGACGACGGGAGCCGACCCCAGGTCGAAGACGTTCTCGCCGGGGACTAGAACAGACGCAGTCGTAGTGGTCCTCTGTTCGTTGCTGCTCTTCTTTCGCTTCTTCTTCTTCTTCTCGCTGGCGGCGGCGACGGCGGCGGCGGGAGACGACGCCGGAACGACCACCGCCGATAAGAAGGGATTCGGGACGGCGACGACCGGCGCTGCGGCGGCGTTCGTCCCCACCATTAGCGAGGCGTACGCGCCGGCTCGACCCTCGTCGATCTCGCCGTCGCTCACGCCGCCGTCGGATTCCGAGCTGACAACGCTCGAGCTCGCGACGCTTGGCGGGGACGACGAAGTCGGCTTGGGGGTGCTGACGTCCCCCCCTCCTACAACGTGTGAAAATTTGCAATTGGCGCCGTTACGACAGCCCTTATCGGAGGCGTAGAAGGCGCAAAGCTTGGGACCACCGTTCTCCGCGTCGGCGGGGGAGGTCAGCTTGTATCCTTTTCCCCTGGCCATTATATTGAGAGATGATAGATGTTGTGTCGTCGGCTGTCTTAAAATGATTTCTTGTGTGCTGCTGCCTAAACATTTCACAGGAAAAAATTGAGAATGAGGGCGGATGGCGGAGAGCGCGAGAAAGTATTTTGGCGGGAAGTTTTGGTCTGGGCGTCGAGCGCAGCGGAATTGTCATTAAATAGGGCGATGGAGCTCAACATAATACGAGAGATGTGAGGAAGGTCTTGTGCAATGGAGGTGCAGGTGGTATTGCGAAGGTAGAGGATGGATTTTTTGGGTAATAACGAGTCCCGGCCCTTGCAGGGAGCGTTCGTGTTTGTAGTTTAAGTAGTAGCTTCCATTTAATTGTCGACTAATGAAGAAAAATTAGTGGGGAGACTTATCGGCTTAGGAACGTAGTGAGAAATAAAAACGCAGAATGTCTTCCTTGATATAATTTGCTGGCCCATTCCCTCTCTTATTTTACATCTCAACGAAGAAATCAAAACAACCAACGTTTGGCCAGAGATGAATGAAAAAAAACAAGACCATCGAATCCCATCCCAATGTCCACCAATTCATCAATCGTTCCATAAACCCATCCAACCCCCCTTCCCCCCCCCCCCTGGCAACGAGGCAAATGTTTTCTCCTCAAATGCTAAGGCTCAACGACAATCCGAGATTCCCCGGCCCGACACCATTCGTGAAGCCGTTCGGCCCTAGCATGGGCGCGTACTCGTCCGGGACGCAGCTAAGCTGGATGTTCGCCCTGCCCTGCTGATAGCTCCCCTGTAGGTTGAAGTTCGTATCCGGGATGCGATACGCCACCCCCACGTTCCACGGCGAGCTCTGGCCGTAGAGCTGCTGCTGCAATTGCTGTATCATCTGCTGTTGCTGCTGGAGGAATTGCATCGCCGTGCTCTGCTGACTCGAGCTCTTGACCTGCACGTCCACGAGTTTGCGGGACACGGACGCGACGTCGGACAGTACCGACTGCAACGCCGCCCGCTCGGCGTCGTACGACCAATTATTCAACGACGACGACGACGACTTGCGAGTGGAAGATTCGGCATCGCGCACGAACTTGGCATCGGCCGCGAGCATCGACTCGTAGTCGGACCCGTCGGTCGTGCGGGATGCCGATCGGTAAGACGATAATGCCGAATCGCGATGCAATGACAGCTGTCGGAGGTACAGCACCTGAAGGGGCGCGTCGAGGGCCATTTCCAGCTCGCGGAGCTTGCGCGCATAGGCGGCGGACGAGGACGAGGACGAGGACGATCCATCCGCGTCGGTCTCGGCCTCGGCGACGGCTCTAGCGAATCCCTCGATCGCCGAGGAGCAGATTTCGTCGGCTTTCGCGCCGAAGTTCGAAACGGGGGAGCATTCGTCGACTATCTTGCGTCGAGCCTCCTCGATCTGTTGTGTCGGGAAGGGGAGGAGGAAAGGGAGGGGGAGAGATGAAGGTAATGGACAAGACATTCGCGGGGGTGGGGGGGGGGTGGGGAGAAGAAAAGGCAACGGGTGTAGGTTAGCATTCATGGCATTCATTGCTTCTCCTCTAAAAAGAGCGACATCCCCTAATGGTCGCATTTTTTAGATACCCCCCAAAACCAACTCACCTTGACGTTCGCCATCTCGATCGCGCGGTTCTTGGCATATTCGAGCATCGCCTCGTATTCGCTTCCACGACCGCCGGCCGAGGATGCCCCCCCCCTTGGCATCGATAGCACGAACGATGGAGTAGCGCTGACCCACGAAGATGATATCGATCGAAACGATGATGACGACGATGATGATGCCGTCGATGAGCCGAGGGCGATGGCCGCAGCAAGAGAGTGGATGACGATATTCCTCATTATATATCTATATCGGGGGGTTGTTGTTGAATTGCCGCTCGAGAGATGGTACGTACGATAGGTAGAAGATAGTGGGGACGGGACGGGGGGGGTCGATAGAGGCGATGGCTGATGCGCCGCGTGGAAGTGAAAAATGCCCCGACCAATCAAACTTGAGAGTTATTCAAATCTCTTTTGTGGATTTTTGAAGAGGTGAATTAGGTAACTCTATGAAATTATTGGAATTATGTCAAGGTGGATGTATTTTGCTCTACTTCTGTACTTACAATCATGCAATTTGCAGAACTCTCACATCATGCACCTGGTCCTCCCCCCCATCCCATCCTTATCGACATTACCACGGCGACAATTATATCATCATGAGGACCGTAGCCGCCGTCGCCGCCCTAGTCCTAGTCACATCGTCGTCGCATCTTCCCGTAGCCGATGCCTTCGTTACCACCACCGTTCGTCCCCCCCCCCCCTCCTCCGCATCCTACTCATCCGCGTCATCCGCGTGGACGTCGTTGGATATGGCGAGCAGGCAAAGGCAGAAGATCGTCTCCCGCACCAACTGGGCCGATCGCGGAACGTACGTGGATAGGGAGGGGGGGGAATCGTCGTCGTCGTCTTCGTCCCGTCATCGCCCGGGTCGCGATGGGGGCGGTAGGGGGAGCGACGCCGCCACCGCCACCGCCACGGGCACCGCCGCGGGCACCGCCACGGGCATGACCTTCCAACTCGACGCGACCAAAAATCAGATGATTGTTACGCCCATAAGATCGATCGATGGCACCGTGACGTTGCCTGGATCCAAGTCGTTATCGAATCGATGTCTCCTCCTAGCGGCGTTGTCGTCGGGTACCACGCGCGTACTGAACCTGCTCGAATCCGACGACATAAAATACATGCTGGGCGCGCTCGACGCCCTCGGGGTCGAGGTCACGAGGGACGGTACCACGTCCGCGATCGTTACCGGACGAGGAGGGCCGATCGATTCGCCCCTCGCGTCGTCGGATCCGTCGTCGACATCCTCCTCCCCCCCCCAACCACTGGAGCTATTCCTCGGCAATGCCGGCACGGCCATGCGTCCGCTCGCCGCGGCGCTTTGCATGGGGGACGGAAACTTCGTCCTCGACGGCGTGCCCAGGATGAGGGAACGTCCGATATCGGACCTAATCGACGGATTGCGCCAATTGGGCGCCGACGTGAATTGCGTCGAGGGGACTGGCTGTCCCCCCGTGACGATACGAGGCAAGCGACTCGGGGGGGGGATTTCGCGTATGGCTAGCATCTCCGGGAGGATGTCGAGTCAGTTCCTGTCGTCCCTACTGATGGCCGCTCCCCTCGTGGACGGCGACGTCACGATATCGATCAAGGACGAGCTGATATCGGCCCCGTACGTGAGCCTCACCATCGGATTGATGAGGAAATTCGGCGTCGACGTTAGGGTCGAGGGGGACATGGACGGCACGCCCACGTTCGTCGTCACGTCCGACCAGAGGTACACGTCGCCGATGTCGATACTCGTCGAGGGGGATGCCAGCAGCGCATCGTACTTCCTGGCCGGCGCGGCCATCACAGGCGGGACGGTGACCGTGGTGGGATGCGGAAGCGAGAGCGTGCAGGGCGACGTGGCATTCGCGGACGTACTCGAGAGGATGGGCGCGAGCATAACGTGGTCCCCCGATAGCATCACGTGCACGCGCGATCCGACCGTGCGCCTGCGCGGGATCGACGTCGACTGCGGCGCGATACCCGACGCGGCGATGACGCTCGCGGTCGTGGCGTTGTTCGCGGACGGCCCGACGACGATACGCAACGTGTACTCGTGGCGGCTCAAGGAGACGGAGAGGATGAAGGCGATCGTGGCCGAATGTACCAAGCTGGGGGCGTCGGTGGAAGAATATGACGATTATTGCATCATCACCCCCCCCGTGGGGAATAGGGTGAACGACGACGTCGTCATCGAAACGTACGACGATCACAGGATGGCGATGACTTTCGCGTTGGCGGCTTGCGGGGGAGTTACCGTGAACGTTCACGATCCCGGATGCACGGCGAAGACGTTCCCGACCTACTTCGACATGCTCGGGAGCATCTCGAGTTAGAAGACGAGGGAGAAGAAGTGGAGGAGAGGGCTCAGTTAGAGAGTGGGGGGAGGGGGGGGGAGAGTATGTGATGGGATGATGGGAAAAGGATGCGTGTCTGCAGGGCCATTGCCGCACAGGAAATGCCCTATCTAATGCACGACGATACGAGTTTTATTGTTTTTTCAGGGACGAATCGACTTTGCCTCCCTAAACAGTGGATCATCTAAACTTGTTTGATTACAAGTGCTCTTTTACAGAAGACGCTTTGTAATTTGCTTAGAGTGTAATGTACACGAAAAAAGGCTTCATGTGTCTCGAATGAAGCGAGCTCTCAAGGTAATCTCGTAGTTCTAGAATTGGCAGAACACTTTATTGTACCTAGAAAAATAATTACAATACAATAGACGACACCATAGTCGCGACCACGAGCATCAACAACCATCGAAAAATCTCGTTAGTGCGCACCCCATCGGTTCAAACCCCAACGGTAGCATCGCCAGAAGGATTAGACAGAATCTCCGGGATGTCCATCATCGACTGCGAGAACGCGTCCTCCCCCGGCAATGCCTTACTAGCAATCTTCATTACATCGCGCATTACGTCCTTTGCCGTGACGATCCCCACCAGATTGCCGTGCTTGGCATCCACCACGGGCAACGCGTGCAATCTGCGGCGTTATGGAAAAGGGGCGAGGGGCGAGGGGCGAGGGGCGAGGAGGATTGAGACGGGGGAGAGAGGGAAAAGAAAGAGGGCGGCGTGAGACTCGCGGAAAAGATTGAGGCACCTAAACAATTGGCCCGACCCGCCCATACGCCAAAGAAAAACGGAGCGAACCAAATGGTAAGAAAGATCAACGAAGAGTCCCTGAATTTACTCGCCTGTGCATCGCCATGGTCTCCGCTGCGACCTTCATTGGATCGTTCGTGGTGACCGTGATGGGATCCCTCGTCATTATGTCCCGTACCTCCCCACCAAGTATCCTCCTCGCCGTCTCGGAATCCTCGTTGTCAGCATCCCCGAGCATGACGAGTGTGCCGCTCTCCTCGCGGGGGAGGAAATCGAACGAGCTAACGAATCCCACGAGACGTAGGGTGGCCTTGCGTTCGGGGTGTTCGGCGTCTCTAAGGCGCTCTACTACGGGCGCGCCGGACACGCCGGCCTGGAGGAGGGCGGATATCGCCTCGTCGACGGGGGTGTGAGGGGTCAATACGAGGAGGTGGGGCAGGGATGTCATCAGGTCGGACACTATCTTGTTCGTTGGCCGCGACGGGGTCGAGACAAAGACGCGCTGCTGATGCTGATGCTGATGTTGTTGTTGATGAGATGCGCCATTGTTGATAGAGAAGGATGAGCACCGTTGCAAGGCAAGAAGCGGTAGGAGAGAGAAGAGCTTCGAAATCAACATTTCAGTTACTGCGGCTGTTCTGTTTTCGGGGGTGGGTGGGAGGGTGATATAGGTATTATGTGATTTTCTGGGGCCAACCCGAGGCAACCAGAACGCCATTTCATAAGAGGGAAGAGGGGGTGAAAAAAGACAACTCTGCAGAGATTCTGTGACACCAAAGATATCTTTTGAGTCACGAAGACCTATTTTAGTCCCGTTTACCTTTTAAAATACAAGCCGATACAATATGTAGATACAACAGAATTCCAAGAGGACCATTGAAAGCATATTGCCCCTATTATGGTAGTAGTTTGGGGAAAGAAATCTCATTATGATAATACCGTAGAATACGCAGTTTTAGTAATACGCAGTTTAAGTCAATCGCGAGAAAGG
>JALLPB010001285.1:0-10425 GCA_036939975.1 Cyclostephanos tholiformis | reverse complement strand
TTGACCAAAAGGAATTCAAAAGAAATTTGGCGGGAAGCGTCTCTTATGCCCCGGCTTATGGTAGATACTCTAACTATACGATCTCTCTATTAGAGAGTTGTTGGTAGAGTATGATGTAGTGGACGATAGACATAGGGTCGCGGATGGGCAAGCTCGTGCCGTCGATGTCCACCTTCCCCGTGTTCATCGGGGGGGGTAGGCATGGATGGGGGAGAGCTCATAAAAATACATATGTAGACCTTGGGGCGATACAGGGATATATACAGACACACCAACCACTAGATGCGATTGGTTTTGAATGGATGATAGTGCTGCAAAAGACATATGCCGATCGAATGGAGTCGTTATGGTGGTACAAGGATATGCACGGACACATCAACGTAACAAAATCCAATTACATTCCCCTCAATCGCTGTGTAATGATGTAAGGCGCACGCATAATAATCCCAGCAGCGCTCAAATGAAACTGACTGACGAACAAACTGCGGCGTTCGATGAGATACGGAGAGAGTGGGCCAAGATCGACGCAGCCAATCGACTTTTTCTGTTTGTTTCATTTGTGTCGAGAACATTGTAGATTCGATTATTGCTTAACCGCAGTCCGGAGATGACGAGCGTTGACCCTAACCCTAACGATAAATGGTACGATATCGGAAAACCCCATCCAATTAGCCCAGCCGTGACGCCCAAGAGAATCAAATTTCAAAATAGCGCATAAGAAATGTCTCAAAGTTATTCGGTAATTTTTTGTTTCTTCTACTCGTCTCGTAACTTTGAAATTTTATTTGAATTCGAAATTGAACTCATTTTTGCACCTGAACCATGTCTCTCAATGACGAATCTGCTGCGCACACCAGCATCTTGGGAAGCACCCAATCATTGCAAGCCTACCGCATGGTCTTGACATCATCGTCGTACTGGCTGGAGTCGGAAGAGATACGTGCAATGGGCGGTGTTGACGCGTTGGATTTATTTCAAGCGCCTCATTCAAATCGAGATGCTTTTCTCGAATGGTGGAACGGCGAAAAGGAACGCGCCATCAGCGACCGTGTGATTTTACTTGTTGTGGGTGGTTATTATGACCACCAATGTCACAAAGAATGGTTGCAAATTATTGAGGAGGAGGAGTGGTTCGACGGAGAGGAAATTAGATTTACGACTATAACAAATCTCCTCGTTGCAATTGGATACGGAAAATCCCTGAATGATTGCTGGGGGGATATTATCATCGAGAAGGTGACTTTTGACGGTCCAGGAGGCGTGAGCGCGTCCGATGATGAGGAGAGTCTGGACTAAGTACATCCCGTAGCGGTGACAATAGGCGCCGGCTGATATGGCCGCTACTATACATTTTTAACGATTTATTATTATGCCTGAATATTGCGTTCGGACCAGGTCTCTCTCTTATTATAACGCGATACGAATCCTACCAAATCCAATAGTCTGAATGTAGAGACCGATAATATCGACCGAAGCACATTCTTATCCCCATCATATCGGTTTGGTGGAAAGATTAAGAGTTGGTTATTTAAAAAAGCTTCAAAACAAGCCGATGAATACTAGAGAAAAGACGCGTTTCGCCATTCCTCTTACTTAAAAATTTAACTAGTGCAACATTCTCATTCTTGTCAATCGATGACGAGTTGCAGCCAGATCGTCACGCCAAAAAATTGGCCATTTTCGTTCGTTGACTACGTCGAGAAGTCAAGGTTCTCGGACGCAATTATCCACCTCTACCACCGCCACGGTCGTCAGATCTCGTCGTCGATATCATTGTACACCTTTCCTCATTCCCCCGGAATCCATGGGTCAAAAAAAATGAGCGATCCGGTTCCGTGAGTATCGTGGACGAAATAATAATAATCGCTTCAGTCGTCCAATTCCCTCTTGATGTTCTTCACCATGACCTTCACCATGCCCCTGACCAAGTCCTCTGCCATAACCTCGCTGTTCCTAATCGCATTCACGATCATGATCGTTATAATAGGCTCTGGGCTATTCACCCATACTACGCCGTTCGTCCCCACGGCGACCTCGAAAGGCATCCCCGATTTATCCAGCGCGTCCAGGACGGCATTCTTGGGCAACAGTAGTTCACGCGCGAGTCCCAGCGGTACCCGGAAGGACGTACCCCCAACGAGGGGGCCGTACGTGCCCTCGTTCGTCATCCAGTCCTTACGGGCGGCTCCACCGTCGTCGTCATCGTCGTCGTGAACGTCGACGCGATCACAATTGTAGGTCGATTTGCCGGCGTCGCCCCCCCCCCCGCCGCCGCCCACCCTGCAGGAAACCTCTGGATCCATCCTCCCACCACCGAATCCCCGAACTACGCGGCAGTACACCAGCATTCCCGGCTCGAGTTGGGGCCTATTCCTCTTGGTCGCACCCTCGAAGCTCAACACGTGCAGCAGGGCGGGATGGGATCCGAATATATTGATCCGGTAGTAATCCGCGGACGCCCTCTGATCCTCGACGATACCGATGACGCGATCGCCCACGCCCAAACTCGCGGAAACACCCCCCGAGGACGACGAAGACGTTATCCTGGTGAGTGAGGTCGATGACAATGGCGAATGAGTCGGATGATACCGACGCGGATTCGACGCGACGTACCACGTGCGCGAGGGGGGACGGTACACGAGACGACCGGCGACGGTGGCACGTACGACGACGCGGCCATTTCGGAGGCGAATGACCACAAGGCCATTGCCGATCTTTGGAGGGGGGATGGATGAGGACCCATTTTCTCGGTCGTCGTCGCCGTGGGACGACGAGGTCGTAGACGTTGCGATGCGAGATTTCTTCTTCCTCCCCCCGGCGGACGACGACGACGACGATGACGACGAAGACTGGGGAAGTTCGCGCAGGATGAAACGCGTCAGGTCGTCTCCGGGTAGTACGGCGAGCGGGGGCTGGTCGAAGGCTGATTCGCCGTCCGGGGGAGAAGGTAAATCGACGGGCGTAGGAGGGAGAACCTCCATAGTTGATTTTTAAGACCAAGTTTCTACCCGGTATCGTAGCATGGTGATAGAAGAGGAGAGACAGATGATAGTGGTGTTGATTTTCACTGGCGGGAATCTGGAGGTGCGAGGTCAAAAACGGTGGCGGGATGGAGGAACCGCCAAAAAAAAAAACCGCCTGATTCATTCACGAACACAACGGCGTGGTGTCAGCACCCAAAAAGTATCCATCGATGTATCCAAATAAAACTACGCGTGCGAACACATCACGAAGCACATGTTACAAAAATGCTGCCGACAAATCCTTCTTGAACGAATTCCTTCGTCAAAAAATGTTCATACTAATTCCAATTTTGCGTTTTCGTCGTGAGCGTGGCTGGCGCGCAGGGGCGTGAAATCAAGAAGGTTCGAAAGACCGAAAACTTCCAGCTTTCACACCAAAACACAACGGTGAAGGATGTTTGGGAGGGACACAACCGGCGAGACCCTCCTCCCACGAATATTGAGCGAGGACGCCGCAAACAAGACAACACAATTGATGCCGATGAGAAAGAGCATCGAGGAGCCACCATAACTCTCTCATCATTGCTTGGATCCGCTCATTCCTTTCACGCGGCCAATATTTGTCAACTAACAACGACTAACTTGTCTCAAACATCACTTTGTGATCGGTGATCGGTCTCTCTCGGAACACATTTCCCTCTCGCCGTTGTTGGACAAACACGTTGTCAAACAACATCCAACCTCCACCATGACGGTCACCACGATGTTTCCCAATCAAGGCGGAAAGAATCAAGGCAATCGCCGTGCTTTGAGAGTGAGTGCGATCGATGTTAAGCCAGTCTTCGCTTTGGCGAATAGCGGCATTGCAGACTTTTGATCTCGATCTCGTCCTGTTTTACTTTTGCTCTCATCCATTTGCGAAGCTGTGGCTCACCATTTCATGATTTTTCTCGTTCTCTTCCTCTTACGAAGGATGTTTCAAATCGCACTGATGACAATGGCGACAACAATGGCATTAATGTCAAAAAGAGGAATGGTGCCCCCGTCGCCCACCAACCCACTCAACGATCCGTCACGCTAGAGTCCCGAGATGTCGAGTCCTCCACCAATGCCGCCAACAGCATTTCAGTCAATCCAATCTTCCAACCCATGAATATGAATGCCGCTCAGTTGCCCCAGGCTGCTGAATTGAGGAACTTCCTGATCGGTGTAAATGATGACGTCTTGAGCTATCAATACAGCGGCCCCGCCGATGATATCGACGAACGCGATTCCGAAGATCCACTTTGCGTCACCAGCTACGTTCAGGATATGTACGAACACTTTCGCCAGAAGGAGGTGTCAACTTCCGTCCGTCCGGTGTACATGGAGGATCAACAATACATCAACGAACGGATGCGCTCCATTTTGGTGGACTGGTTGGTTGAGGTGCATCTGAAGTTTAAACTTGTGCCTGAGACCCTTTACCTCACTGTAAACATCATCGACCGCTACCTGTCGAAGACGGAAGTGTCCAGGCCGAAGTTGCAACTCGTGGGAGTTACGGCCTTGTTGATCGCATCGAAGTATGAGGAAATCTATCCCCCGGAACTTCGCGACCTCGTTTACATCTGCGACAGGGCGTATTCAAAGCTTGAGGTGAGACGAACGTTATGATTATTTGCCTGATCTTCTGTGCTTCATAAACCCATCATCTTTTTGTCTCTCATAACATCGAAAGATTCTCGATATGGAAGAAATCATCCTCAAGAAGCTAGAATACCAAATCACTATCCCAAGTGCCCATGCATTCCTCGTCCGATACTTGAAGGCTGCTCACGCCGACAAGAAGATCGTTCAGCTATCATGTTTCATTCTTGATGGTACCCTGCAAAGCTACAACATGCTACACTACCTTCCGAGCCAGCTGGCTGCGGCTGCGGTGTTCATCGCACGGAGAACTGTCGGACGAAACGCATGGAGTCCGACCCTTCTTCAGTATGCGCAATACCGCGAAGAAGATATAAAGCCAGTGGCACGTGCTGTTCTTGCCGAGAAATATGATTCCCCAGCAGAGCTTAAGGCCGTCAATAAGAAGTACACCAGTAGTCGATATGGCGGCGTCGCTTCCATAACAATATCCTCAGACTTTTAAGAAGAGGATTGAGAACATATACATAGTGAAGCAGTCTAAGCCCTGGAGTGGTGCGCGGATTCTTTGGAAGTTACCGTCTACACTCAATAGGGGTTCATATGGGTTCGGTAAGACATAAGTACGTTCCTTGAATGTATTAGATGCAGTCAATGTGAATGGGATTGCTCTTTCCCCAGGAGAAAGGGCAATGAATTATGTAGCAATAACGTTAAGCAATGACCGACCTACAATGATGCTTCGAATCGGCTGCCCTTGAGAGTTCGTTATCCATCGTTCTTCCTAAGCCAAGGAAAAGGAAGAGCCCGGGCTCAAGCCAATATCCCCTTGCAGCGAGGATATGGGTATAAAAATGAAAAAGTACATTGAATGATTCATAATGTATGTGTAAGAATCTCTTCTGTGTACTATGACTGACTGAACAGAGTTCTTGAATACTTTTTAAGTATAGCTCCTATTGCGAGGAGGATGTTGTACCTGTTGCAAGAGAAATGATTGCGAAGATGACAACGGAGATATCCTCCTTTACAAAGCTGGTTTCTTTGAGGATCAAATATGGTAGTCCCAGGCTGCACAAGGTTGCCAGTATTACACTGCCTTTCGAAATTTGAGGGTGGAATAGTTCTTGTTGATGTTCGCATCACATAGAATATCTTCTGATCTTGGAGACAGAAAAAGTTCACATTTATTTGTTATTCAAGTATTGATCAGTGATTAGATGACTATTCTATATGTTGTTGTAGTTGTGATAGACGAGCCAAAAGAGCTTATTTGTTTTCTTCTGGCTAAGTGCCTGTCAGCTAAACCTACCAATATCTACTAACTTGTTAATTAGGTTCCCCTTGCTAATGGGTCGCCGATGGCTCCAACAGCACAGTGGCGTCTCGACAGGCCACTGGCTAAGGGCACATGCATTGATGAACTGTTTAATAGGGCCACCTATGAGAGCAAGCATATGAAATAAAGTCACCAGCTGTAATGCTCTTGATGAGAGGAAGGCATCGAGAATGTGGAGCCAAGGGAAAACTCGAAGTTAGTGGCGATTATGGTGGAGACATCCGAATCGCCCGCTTACAAACCATTTGCCTTGGAGCGCCGCTTTTGGTGGGATTTTAATGCGAAGCGATGGCTTTCATCCCGAATGGCACTAAGCAGCAAGAGAGCAGCTGAGTCTTGTCTAGTATTCATCGGCATGGAACTTTTAACACCAAAAACTTCCTCCTTGTTCTTTGCCAGCGATACAACTGGGACGAAAGTGTACCGGTCGATGCTTTCGGTCTGAACAATCCGACCATTGTATCCCGGAGGATTCTCGCCGCGTTGAATCTTAAAGTGATCCAAGAGTGGAAAAACATTGGCTTTTGCCATGCCTTTCAGTGCGGAAGTGAGTTGCCCCTTTCCACCATCAATGACCACTAAATCGGGCTTGACCCAGGGATCATTCTGATCAACAAGTTCACCTTCGTCGTTTGCCCAGACATGGCGAAATCGCCTTTCCAACACCTCCTCTACGCTAGCATAATCATCGACTCCCTTGATTGATTTGATGTTAAACCTTCGAGACAAATCTGATGCCAGATGCCCACTTAAGAATACTCCTCGGAATGCAACAGTTCCTTCCCCATGTGTGTGACTGATGTCGAAACATTCAATGCGCCGCAGTGGATCTTTGAGCGACAATAGATCGGTAAGTTCCAGCGCAGCCGTCCCATCTAATGAAGTTACAGGCCCGCATGTGATAGATCGCTGTTGGGCAATCTGAGCAGCATTCTCAATCGCACAATTCAACGCCCGTTTGTCGGTTTCATGTCTAATGCCTTTTGAAGCAACTACCCGGATGGCAATTGTTGATTTCGCTCGCTCTGTTGCGGGCTGTCCTTATGGCTCCCCGCAAAACTTTTGCGGCGATCGGATACTGAGTGAGAATTTCGTCCGGGAAAAAGGAAAATCCACCTGGACTTTAGGTCCTGATGGATAATGTTTATTTTCAAGCACATACTGGATGACCTCCCCAAAGTCCACAGAGGAATGGAAACCAGCTTTTAACTCAAAGGCGTGAGAAAATTTACCCGCAATCAGACCATTGCGTAGTTGGAGCAAGTACACCACATGGTTGATTCACATTGACCAACGACAATGACATCTCGGGATTTATTGTACTTTGACTCAAACAAGCTTGATTTTTTGGAATTTGATCGTTGTGCTGGCAGCAACTTCTTTACAAGGCGGCCTTTTTTGTCAAAAACTTCATCTATTTTTAAAAGGGTTACTGGTATTCCGCTTTTCCAACGTCGCCATATCACGCCTGGAAGCGCATCGACCTCAGGTCGTATTCTTCCTCAATTGCCTCCAATATAGAAAATAGTTCCATGTATTTTGGATACGGACCAAAATATCTATACCTGGAGTCATCATTCCGAGTTGGGGCGATAATTAATTGGGGGAAAGCATCACCGATTGTCGCACAGATGTAAGGATACGATTCATCATCCTTCAACAGAATGCTGTATAAAGGCTGGTGCTGTTTGATCAACTTATTTTCAAGAAGCAATGCATCGCGATCGGATGGTGTCAGAATGAACTCGATCTTGACCATGACCTCAATTCTTGTAGAGTGATTTGCCATTGGTGAAAGGAAGGATTTTACGCGATCACGTAGACGCTTCGCTTCCCAATGTACAGTATGTTGCCATCGGCGTCTTTAAAGAAGTATACGCCCGGCTTGCTGGGAATATGATCAGTAACAATGTCAGAGCAACCTTCTTTGTGATGAGGGGCCAAAGGTAATGATGATAACAAAAGACGGTTATGGGTAAAGCTTTTTATGTTGCTTGTCTCCGATGCTGCATCAATTTGATCCTTCAATAGGTCGAAAATGGACAAGACTGACGATCCTTCCGTTGATTTTATCTCCTTGCCGTACTTGGCATTATACTCGATCTGAACGGCCCGTCGAAAATTTGTAGCATCTATGCACTTCTTCATATTTGTAACGCAAGGCGATGAGAGCAAGAATAGAGTAGGACGATGAATCCAAATACTACAGTTGTTTACTTAACGCTCACCTTTCTGTCACCTTATTTGCATACAAAATAGCTGAACCCCGTGTGTTTCTAGCCGCGCGACCTTTAGTCTGAAGCAATGCCGTTTCCGATCGCAAGAAACCCTCGCTGTCTGCATTGAGAATTGCAACGAGTGATACTTGGGGCAAATCTAGGCCTTCGCGCAGTAGGTTTACGCCAACTAAACAGTCAATTTCACCGCGCTGAAGAGCCTTCAGAGCATTTGATTGTTCATGAGTACTGAGACCGGAATGAATGTAGTTGGCTACTATGCCTTGAGATAGCAAGTAAGCAGCCAAATCATCGGCATCGCGTTTCGTCAATGCCATTAAGAGCGTTTTTTCATCGAGGCAGGTACGGAGTCTTATCTCGTCAATCAGGTTTGATAATTGGCCCTAAGTCGGTCGAACGTGGATTTCCGGATCGCACACGTAAGTTGGACGTATGATGATGTCTATTGGTTCGTTGACGTCCTCGATCAAACCAAGCTCCGGCGTTGCTGGCACGAAAACGCCCAGCAAAACCTGCGCCCAAAACTCTTCATCCTTGAGCTGACGGTTAGCCAAAGCCAACGGCAGCCAAAATCCGCACTTTACGAGACGCTCCTTGCGACTCCTGTCGCCGCCATACATGGCCCTCAGCTGTGGCAGCGTCACGTGCAATTCATCTACCATCAAAAGTCACTCGTTTGCTCCGAAGTAATCTAGTAGCGTATCGGGGGCTTCCCCGGCCCCTCGAAGTGCCATATGACGACTGTAATTCTCCACCCCCGAACATGTTCCCGTCTCACGAAAAAGCGTCAAATCCTGACTCACCCTATGCAACAGTCTATTTGCTTCCACGTCCTTCGATTCTGACTTGAGCTCCGCGATTCTATCGTGAAGTTCCTCTTGTATCCTGCGCAGCGCCTCCTCGAATTGCTCCGGCGAGTCCGTGAGGTGATGCTTGGCAGGGAAGATGGTCGCGTCCGCCATCGAGTTCATGCCGCGAGCATTCCCGAGCGAGATGGACAATACAACATATGCGCCGCCGACTTCCGACCTCGCGAAGTCGATACGCATGGGGTAGGCCTCGTGTGGTGGCCACAATGCCAAAATGGCGCCGGTCGGAACACGGGTTAGCCGAAACTGACCCCGTCTCAGATCGTCCACGTCCTCGTCGGCGGGCGTGTGCACGTACGCGGTGGCGCGTATCGCCTCCGCAACGTCCTCCGGACCATCGAACGACGTCGCTCCCACCGTCCAATTCAAACGCGCGTCCAGGTAGGTTCTCGGCATACCCATGCCGTATATGCAGGATACGGACGAAACGACGACCACGTCCCTGTGTTGGACCAGCGCCCTCATGGCCAAATGACGCAGGGCGTCGAGCTCGTCATAACGCCCGACTTCTTCGCGATGTACCTATCTGAAACCTCGTTGTAAGATTCGGGGACGTAGCCATCGTAGTAACTAACCAATAGCCGCACGCGATTACGGGACAACAGTGCGGACGATTCCCGCGCCAGTTGTGCGGTCAATGTCTTGTTGGGACAGAGCACGAGCGTCGGCCTTCCAATGCTCGATGATGTGCGACAGTCTTGCCGGTTCCGGTGATGCCGCGCAATACGCTGAATAGATCGCAGCGCGATATCTGCGTCACGAGTCGCTCTATCGCGTTCTGCTGGTCGCCCGGTTGGCTCGAACGGCGACGTGACCGCGAAACCATTTTCCCCGCCGTCGACGCATGCCCCATTGGATGATCCGGAATGATAAACTTGAATGCCATCGTGACGGTTCGACGGCGTCGTTAAAACGGGCGGAGGAATCGTCGCGCGTCGTCGTCTACGCGATGTCGTCGTCGTTCAAACCGCCGCTCGAGAACCGCCGCCGCTCCACGCTGATGCTCTTTTGATCATCATCGTCCCGACGTGGTGTCGAGCGAGGACGGCATTGTCACCAAAGTAGCGCGGAAAATCCCAGCGTCATGCTGGATGGACTGCTCCTCCTGGTGCCCCGACGATGGAATGCCCTTGTCATCATCTATATCATGTCGTCAACTCGATGTCCCCCGCACTCCGCGCACCCCCAAAGGTCGAAATGCCAACCATCTCACCTTATTCGTTACTTCACAGGAATCTTTTTCTTTTGTCTCTTTTCTCTCTACTACTACTAACTCCCATCTGTGGTCCTACCGCTGTGTACGCTGAGACCAGCTGAAGATAAAATAATAATATTTTCCTTTTTGGGGAGGAAAAACTCGTTGCGCCTTTGATTGCAACTGCCTAATG
>JALLPB010001284.1:0-10431 GCA_036939975.1 Cyclostephanos tholiformis | reverse complement strand
CTAGACGTAGCAGATCGAGAGAAACAAGATGGGGAGCCACTAAGACGTACATAGAGGGGGCTAACTATCTAAGAAAAGAGGAAATGTTTCTTATGCCCCGGCGTTTCTTATGCCCCGGCTTCTACGGTAGGTAGGTAGAGTGCCTCCTCACATACCTATATTATTATATCACGCCCCAGCCCACCGGGGCCCCTCATACGTTTTGTGATTTCCTTCACATCATCTTCCTCTCACGAAAAGAGAGAGAAGAGCCATGGACTACCATCTTCAACGGCGTCGTCTGCAGAGAGAAGAAGTTCGCGGGGCCGATTCAGCGTGTCAACCTAGCAATGTCCCCAGAATCGACGGACGGATTGGTTGGACATCCCCGAAACACGTACAGACGAAGCCCAGTGACGGCACAATTGTGGTCTTTCGAATAATATTTGTCAACATCATCATTGCTAGCATAATCTGGGGTTGCCTCGTCATAAAAATTGCTTCCGACATCAACTCTCCGGTCGAACGACAGCTGAGACCCGTAATACCGAAGCTGTCTTCTCCAGGATGGATTATTAGACAAAAAATCAACCTCATTGAGATGCAAATACGACCGGTTCCTCTTTTGAATGTCGAATCCATGGACTCCCCCGTGTTGATAATTACATGCAAGCGTGCCAATTACCTAGAAAAAACTCTGTGGAACATATTTGAACATCACCCCGCACAACAACATGCAGAATCGAACGCGCGAAGAAATAATGGCAGTGTAAGGATCACACAACCTAACCAGGATAACGCAAGAAAGGGCGGTAGAATCATTGGAGCGCCCGTCATCGTTTCGGTAGATGGGCAGGACTCAGAGGTTCAATTTGTTATTGAAGCATATCGGCAGCTATTTGAACTGAAACTCGGCGTACCACTGTACCAAATACAGCACACTCCCCCTACTGAGATAAGGAAGGGGTTTAACCCGAGAAAGGATTGGGCTAACGCTTACAAAAGAATCGCTTCGCATCTAGGATGGGCTCTTGACCAAACATTTTCTGGAGCGTACAGTAAGGATCAAAAGCACTATCGTCGAATACGAAACCCCCCTTTGCCAAAACGAGTTGTCATACTTGAGGAGGATATTCAAATTGCACCCGACTTCTTCTCCCTAATGAACGCTACCGCCGACCTTCTCGACTCGGATGAAACGCTTTTGGCTGTTTCTGGATTTAACGACAATGGATACGAGCAACTTGTTGCCGATCCGAGAAGACTCGTACGCTCGGATTTCTTCCCTGGTCTGGGATGGATGATGTCAAGGTCCGTGTGGGATGGCCCAGCTTCGCATCCCGATACCGGACTGAAGAGAAACTGGGCCCCGAACGGATACTGGGACGATTGGTTGCGTGAGAGCGATGTTCGTCGGGGGAGGCAGATTATTCGTCCTGAAGTTTCACGATCCTTTCACTTCGGCAATATTGACGGGGCAAGTTCAGGCAACAAGATCGCGGATAAGATTAACAAGATCAAATTGGAAGAGAATAGTATTCATTGGGAGGATCTTGATTTGTCCCATTTGGTTGCTTCTAACTTTGCAGATGCCTATTGGAATCGTGTGTCGCGCGCAAAGCTCGTGGAGAAGGTTAGTGACGCCAAAAGATATGTAGCAGACGGCGATGTTAGACTTGTGTATTCCAACTTTGACCACTTTAAGAGATTGGCCTTGCTCTTTGATATTATGCAAGATGAGAAAGCCGGTGTACCAAGAACAGGTTACGAAGGCATCGTTGAAGTAAGATATGGCCGTGGCAATTTTTTCATATTTCTTACTCCGAAGTATGTAAATGATCTTCGTAAGCCTGAGAACTTTGGGATGAGAGCATGGTTGAAATCCAGCAAGGAATCGCTGATGCAAGACCTTGGCATTCAAAGACATGATCATTCAGAAGTAAAACCCTCTCTATTTTTCTAGACGGATACAACATTAACATCCTGTAACAATGTTCTTCCTTAGCCCCCTTGCTATAAATAACAGCCACCAGATAGACATGCTCTTCCTTCAGCCCAGCCACCACGAAATATCGTCTTAATAACAAAAAGAACAATAGGAAGAGGACAAGGTTAAAAGATAACTGTCATCTTTATAGACTTTTGAATGATATCAATCATACATCAATCTCAACGTCCTTGAATTGATCTCTCGCAGCGCCACACTGTGGACAAGTGAACCCGCTAGGGAAGAATTTCGCTTCCCTTCCAGCAGCAATGAACAGAGTATACCCACAATTACCGCATTCCTTTGCCATTGTAGCCCCTGTTAATGGACCACCTTCGTCCTTGCCGTCGTCCTCAGGTTCCCGGTTGAAATCCTCATCTTTAATCAACTTATCAGGATCAATATTGGTGGGATCGATCAAATTTCCATCCTTATCAATGATGTCCCTCAGCTCTTGCCTTCTACGCTCTTCCGCGGCAATTTTTTCTCGGTAAGCATCTTGTTCTTCTTTCGCCCAGAGTTCGTCACGGCTTAAAAATCCAAGGGCGCTCGTTTCCTCAAAGATGCGGGTGGCAGTCTCTTTGTCCAAGCCTAAAACCTTCCATCCCTCGGTAATCTTTTTTTGGCCTGGACCGGCCTCCGCGACAGCGTCTCTGTAAGCAGACTCGGCCATTTCCCTGTAAAAATGGATCGCAACATTGGTGATTAAAAACAGCGGGCACATCATTCCATGTGACAAAACAAACTGGATGATTACTTACTTTTGCTGTTCCATCACTGGTTCCATTCCACCAAACATTGTTGACAGTTGCTTGATAAGAGGAGCAGTCTTCTTCTTGGCTGATTTGTCTTTGAAAACGTGCTCGGAGTAGAAAAGTACCTTGGCAGCAATAGACATACTCCTCGGGTTTTCTCTACACGCTGTGACGAAAATGTCAGCGGCCTCGTCGTCTGAGATTTTCATCATGGTTAGGAGGTACGCGAGCGAGCTGACAGACTTGGGAGTGATGCTCACCTGCGTGCAATACGCCACGCAGATGCGCTTCACGAGCTGAGAGTTGATGTAGCTCGGCGCTCCATTGAACCAGAGTTTCTTCTTGTAATCGTTGTAGGTAGACTGCATGGATTCGTAGTCGCCCACGTGATAAGTAATGTCTTTTGCGGCTTTCTCATATAAGGCATCGGCTTTATCACCGAGCTTACCGAAAGCTATCTCCGAAACCTTTTTCAGGGCGAGGTAAGCTACGAAGGCCGGTATGAGGACGGTGATAGTGACATCGGCGAAGTCCTTTCCCTTCACTAAGAGAAGGGGGTTCTTCACGTAGCGCATCATCCCACCCGAAGCCTTTGTTTGCTCCCTTTTCAACTTTTTTGCATGCTGGCGCTTCAATATTTCATTATTCAACAGGGGATCGACGGCGGCGGCTTCTTCCTCCACGGCCTCCTCAAGCGCGAAATCATCGCCGAAGATATCCGAGGCGACGACAGAGCTCGTTAGGGTGACAGTCGCGGCGGGAGAACCGTCAGGGACACGAATTACCGGCGACAATGATACAGCATTACGCAACGCGCCAGCAGCATCCCGATAAGACGAACCCTCTCCAAGAATCGATTCGAGATAGTCACCTCCGTCGGGAGTTGTCGCCATGCGCTTCGTGGACGGAGCCGCTATACGGACGGGGGATAATGAAGATTGGATGGAGAATGATTTAACGAAAGAGGCTCCGGCCAGTAGTAACGTGGTCGTGGCGCTGGATGAGAACCTCATCTTGATGAAGTCGATCTATCGAATTCTCGTTCGATTGTAGCTCGAGGAGTGAGAGTAGGGATAATACACCTCACATGGTATCTGACCAACAGCAACAGGCCAGGCAAAGGGCGGCGGTGATGTCAGTTCTGCCTGCCTCCACGTGCACGTGTTTTATGACACCACATGAAATAAGTCTGGTAGATAGAACTTAAAGTACCGTAAAAAGCACAGTAAAAGTAGTTATCATAGGAGTGTACATCCTGTCTTGTGCACAACTTCAAAGGCATGTCCATAAACGTTTCATCGTATTATGTTGCGCCTACGTGAATCATCTGCACAACCCAACCTCCGCCAAAATAATGGCGAAAAATCTTGTACAGATGTCAACAATTTTCTATTTGCTTTTTAAGAAGAAGTGAACTCGTCAAATCAACTAGAGCTAATAGACCGTGATTGTAATCTTAAAAATTCAATGGATTGGCCAACCAGACACTACCATACACCACTCTGACATAGGTTTTATGCATCTGGCGTGCTTTTAAAACCTCATGAGTCATTTACTGCTCGGGTTGAATGAGACCAACCCCACCAGCATTCCTCTTGTAAACGACACTAACTTCCTTGGTTTCCTCATCGCGGAAGACATAAAAGTCGTGATCAATATAGTCAAGTGCGAAAATAGCTTCCTTAATGGAGATTGGCTTACTCAAGTCAAAACTAAACGCCGAAACAGGTTGCAGAGGGGCAGGTGAGCTTTCAATGCACCCGGAATGGAGTAAGAGATTTCAGTCAAAGGAATAATTCGTCATCTCACCTCTTCACCTTCGTAATCACGGCTTGCTCAGGATCCATGAACGAGCTGTCGTCGTCAGCATCGGGTGCTGCATTATCCGCTTCTGTATCCACATCCTCAATCGCGTCTAACACGTCAGCGAGGTTCTCTCCCATGTTTGGACCGCCATGGTAGCCATTCAACCTACGCTCTTTGTACTTGCGAAGCTTCCTTGCCTGTGAAAACAATTGATTAGAGTGAGCGAAACGACACGATTTTTGGTCAGCCATCAGTGGAGAATCAAACGAAGAGTAAAATACTATCGATTTTGGTAGGAACTTACGAGTCGGTTGGCTACCAAGTCTATAGAAGCATACATGTCGGGGGAGGATTCAGCAACGCGGAATGTGGTACCCTTCAACGTAGTCACAACCTCTGCAGTGTGGCAATTCTCAACCTGCGGCATAAATTCAGAAAAATAGACGGTCGGCGGTGTTGTGAGACATGCATGCCCAAAACATGCCGAGGGGGGGATATATTAGATACAAACGCATCATAGCGCATTCCCCCGTCAACCCATAATTTGCCTCGGAGCCCAACATTTACAAATATTTACCTTTGGATTCTTATTTACAGTCAAGAACACATCGCAGTGCGACACCCCGGGGACGGATGATAGTTTTCCCAGCGTGCGATCCACTTTCAGCTTAACGTAGTCCGAGAGCGCCGTTGTCAGATCGACGTTATCGCCGGTGATGGTGATGGGAACCTTCACGGGCGAAGACATATGAAGGCCCGTGGTGGAGAAAGCCGTCGAGGATCGGGGAACGGCCGAGAATGCCGACGAGGTGGCCATCACAGAGAAGAGGATCGCTAGAGGAACGCGCATTGTTGATCGAAGGAACTGAAAGCCTGGTTCCACTCAAATGATGTGTGGTGTGTGGTGTTAGTGCGTTGGTTGTTGTGTTCTCAGTTGTGTGTGGATTGTGCGGCCGATGTGTGTCAAAGGATTGATTAATAAGGTGTATGACACGCGATCTTTTACACCTCTTCGGGTTCATTCCAAAAATGTAAACAGGATTTAGTATTATTCCATGATCAGAAACAGAACCCTTCTTCTTGTGCGGGGCGGGGCCGGCTGTTGTTGAAAATAATGAAGGTCTTATACTAAATTTGCGCGCCCTAGATTGTGGTTCCATAGTGTAGTTGGTTATCACAGCGGATTCTGACATAGAGAGAAAATTCCGCTAACCTGGGTTCGAATCCCGGTGGAACCTCTTTTTATCATCAATTCTTTCCCCCCCCCCCTTTGAATGGAACCATCAGGAACGCCACTACTACCTACATCATCATTATTTATTTCTATTATTTACGACTGCTCTGACTCCCAAATCCAAGGCAAGAGCCAGAGAGCCGTACCTCGGGCAGGGTTACCACGAAATATTCAGTCAGGCACGCCGCACCTTTCTATTGACGCACTATCATAAAATTAATTCACAGTTGCTTAGATCTCCACGAGTCTCCCGAAGGCTTCAAATATTTTTTAATTCCCCAATTTCATCGACACCCACACCCTAAGAGACGATGACCGACAGCGACGAGGAATATCACGACGAGGACTACGAGTATGAATACTCCGATGAAGGCGGTGGCACGGACGACGAGGACGTATCGATGGATGGCTCCGCCGATGCGGCAGATGCGGCGGCATCATCCCCGACGAAATGCATGCCGAACAAAAAGCGGCCATTTGTGTCCATGGTAGACAGAAGGAAGAACAATTTGGGCGACAATCCCAATGCTCCCCCGCAATTGGGTGGTAAGTTTCATTTTCCGTCGGAGGATTCGCCGCAACTTGAGAATTCTGAATCAATCGCAATTTTACTTCATCCTCTCATTGACATGTTGTTTTTTGATTTATTCATCCAACGTCGTCAGATGGATTTGGAATACGCATGCTTCCTGCCGATGAGCTGAAGCCTGTTATGAACGAACAGATTCAAGAAACCGTCGAGGTCCTCGGTGTCCCACCCGGCGCCGCAGCCATTTTATTGCGGGAGCACAAGTGGGCGAAGGAGCGGCTATTCCAATCATTTTTCGACAATCCCGAAAAGATCCAGGAGAAATGCGGTGTTCTTGCCCGTTGTCAAAAATTGGGGGATGATGAGGAGGATACGAAGGCTGGCGCCGCAAATCGGAACACCCGAGCCAATGCCAAACGGAGGATTTGCGAAATCTGCATGGACGAGGATTGCTTTGACCCCGACGAGATGATTGCTATGCCATGTGGACATGAGTTCTGCGAGACTTGCTGGTATGGATACATCAGCAATGCTCTTGATAAGGGACCACTCTGTGTACGGGAAACTTGTCCCCAGGCGGGTTGCACTGAACTCATCACTGAGGAGGAGGTTTGTCGAGCGGCGCCTGAACTCCTTCCCAAGTTTGAGTGCTACCAACTGCGATCGTTTGTTGAGATGTACGGCATGACTCGTTGGTGCCCCGGCCCGGGGTGTGGGCAGGTCGCTCTTGCTTGCGGTGGGGGGGCGTTTTCGGATATCGGCGGTAATGCCAAATGCAACGTGTGCGAAACTTGCTTCTGCCTCAAGTGCGGCGAGGAACCGCACGCCCCGATTACTTGCCAGCATCTCTCCAAATGGCAAGAGAAATGCAAGAACGAGTCCGAAACAGCTAATTGGATCCTTGCGAACACAAAGCCTTGTCCAAAGTGCTCCTCCCGCATTGAAAAAAATCAGGGCTGCAACGTGAGTCTCTTTCAATGACTGGTTATGTGACTTCCCCCCCGTTTGATAGCTCGTGAATATCTCAAGCTGGTGTTCCCTCCAAAATAATCACAGCACATGACCTGCCGCAGCTGCGCGCATCATTTTTGCTGGATTTGTATGGGCGATTGGTCTGATCATGGAGCCAACACAGGTATGTTTGGCGTGTCATATTCTCTCCCCCGTTCACCTTAGTGAATATCATGATGTGCATTTTCACCAATTTATACTTTATCACACAGGGGGGTATTACAAGTGCAACAAGTTCGACCCAAACTCTGATGCGAATGACCAATCTGATGCTGCCAGAGCGAAACGGGAGTTAAACCGCTATCTCCATTATTACAAACGCTTTCATTCGCATGCTCAAGCACAAGATTTTGCGATAAAATCCGTGAAGGCGACTGAGGCAAGGATGATTCTTTTGCAGGAGCAGAACTCAGACACGGTTTGGACTGATGTCGAATTCCTTAAAGCCGCGAATAGACAATTAGTGGAATGCCGGAAGGTTCTCAAGTACTCATACGCTTTCGCATACTACCTGCAGGACGGCGATAAGAAGACTCGATTTGAATACCATCAAGAAATGCTTGAGCGCTTCACCGAGAATCTTTCAGAACTTAGCGAAAAGCCTATCCAGGACATGAATAGGGCTGAAGTTGTAAATCAGGTACGAAAATGTGAAGCATCTGACGAATGCAATAAATTCTGATCTCTCATCCATAAGAATTGTGCTTTCGTTACCTCCCCTTAATAGACGAGAGTTGTCGACAATTTTATGAAAAATATTCTAAAATACGTTGAAGAAGGAATGGAGGACTAATACAGAGAGACGGAGGTCGGAGTCAACACAAACAACTTTTGACATTGCTATTTAGATCAGAGGGGAAATGCCTGCATATGTCGGCACATCAGTAAACGTTTTTCTTCGCTTTGTTTATCGGCTCCACGAAAAGCAGCTACTTAGAAATTTGGGAGCCCGTTGGTAAGATCGCCTACCATGTGAAGCCGGCTGCTCTCTTGCCCTTGCGATATTTTTTTCCGAATTAGATAGTAGATTAGAACATTCTAAAATGAAGATGAAAATCCAAATATTTACTGTCTTAATACTTGTATAATCGAGATGAATGTTAAAAAATAAATGCTGCGATGCTCCCAGTATCCCATTTAAAAGTCTCCAATTACCGCCGCCCTCCTCTCCCTCTCCTCCTTTAAAGCCCTTCGTTCGTCATTTAACAGCGGGACCAGGAATTTCTTCTGGAAGCATTCGAACGGCCCCCTAAGGCTCGTCTTCTGCCAGTCGTGGACAACGCCCGCGTCTCCATCCCCGCTCTTAGCCTCATACTCGTCCAATTCCCTGATCAGCCTCGCAAGCGTTGGCACCGCGAATGGATCGAAGGTAGCGAAGTCGTTCGAATCAATGGGAAGGCAAACCCGTCCGGTCTTGGGATGGACGCAGAACGGGCTCTTGAGGAGGTGATTCTGCATTTTCGAAACGTTGATGTCGAGACGGGGATACGTCTGCTGGAAGACCGTCTCGACCGGCCACATCTCGATGCGCGTACGGTCGATCGATGACATGTTCTTCGGCGCCTTGGCGGGTCCGCCGCCGCCCCTCGCGGGTCCGCCGCCAACGAACGACGCGAGTTCCGACTTCAGCTCGATCCACTTCTCCCGCGGCGTCGAACGGTCCTTCGTGGACCGCCACCTCTCTTCCAACTTGGACGCCACGGGATGTGCGGCCTTCGGGAGAGTGAGTAAGAGCTTCGTCCACGACGCGCGGGTGGCGAGGAGGCCGTGTCCGTCCTCCGGTAGGACGCGATCGACGAAGTGCGGTTCGAGGATCTCGTGGGCGCGCGATAGGGCGGGATGGAGGGGACTCGACAGGTGCATGCCCTTGTTCTTGTCCGATCCCAAGTTGACCTGACGCGCAGTGTATCGTATAATGTTCAAAGAAACGAGGGACGTGGTGAGCGCGAAACGACGGAAACAAGGGGACACAATGCATTCCGAGATATCGAGAGATCGATGCCGATGCCGGACGGGACGTGTATCCTACCTCGAAGTACGAAGCGACCGCGCTCCTCGCCTCGTTCGATAACTTCCTCGCCCCATCGTCGCACACCCAGCAGTGCACCCCCCTCCTGCCGGAATAAAACCAGGCGACGTGTACGAAACCGAAATCCAGTCTCAATCCCGCGTCAATGACCTCCATGGCCATGCCCATGTACGTCCAGCACTTCTTGCATATATCCGCGCCTCCGCAACCGCAATTCCTAACGGCATCGTAATCAGTCAAATCGATGTCGAATACCAATTCCCTCTCCACCGTTTGTAATCTGCCCGATGGCAACGACTTGTTATCCTTGGGAGGGTGATTGAACACCGCGCCTATGTCGATCTTCGTCGGTCGTCGTCTCGTCACGGCCGAACACAGTTCGTCGCGCGACGTGAAGCTCTGGTAGCGGATGTAAACCTCCTGGCCCGGGGATGGCTCGATGGTCATGCTGAATTCCCTCCGGGGGAACGTCAACGACGACGAGGGTGACGACGAGGACGAGGACGACGATGACGCCTTGGACGGGGTCACGACCTTGCCGTTGTTAACGACTATCGAGGACGGGTCATACGACAACCACGAGTACAGGAGATCGTACGGGAATAGACGGGAGTAGTAAACGCCGAGGAGCTCGGGACTGAAGACGACGGAGGAGGAGGAGGAGGGATCGACGGACGACGACTTCGACGACGACATGGGCGCATCACGGCGGGCGCAGTATGCGTCGTTGTTGCAAGATTTTACCACCGCCGACGGGGTCGATGAGACCTCTTCCGCAAACTCGCATTCTTCATCGTTGTCGTATTCATCGTCGGGGGCGCCCATCTTCTTTTGGAGGGTGGGGGATAGTGTGGATGAATGAGAGAAGGTCGAGGTTGCTCTTGTGTGTGTGTATGGTACGTAGTACTATGACGGTTACTGTGGGATCGTTATGGAATATTAAAATATGGTATCACACTGTGATGTGTGAGAGTTGAGGGAGGAGAGCATTGGAAGCGCGCCAATTTTTTTGTTTTTGGAGCATTCTGATACCTAGGTTGCCTCCTCACCACCTCCCGGCTGTCATCTTGGGCTTTTTGGCGGGAAAAAAACAAGTTCGAC
>JALLPB010001283.1:0-10434 GCA_036939975.1 Cyclostephanos tholiformis | reverse complement strand
TGATTATAGCGAAGGTGCTAATTATCTATGATTTAGTGTCTGTTTCTTAATCCCCTTTCTTAATCCCCGGTGTTTCTTAAATCATAAATTGCCTGGTCAATATTTCTTTGCATCACTCATCTTAATGGGCTCAAAAATTGCGCTCGCGGGTATAAACCATCCATCTTCAATAGAAGTGGGAGAAACAGCGACACCATTCCTATCCAGGCGGATGGCTCGGCATTCTTCTGCATTCGCAGGACAGAGGAGGAGTGCACGGCTTCAAAAACTCTATCTATCTGGCGCCGATGATTCGCAATCGTCAGAACAATATAACTGGAATGCTTTACCAAAAGCAAAACGGCAAAAAGCTAAAAATCAGTTAATTCTTTCAGAAAATACTCCTCGACCATCGTCCAACACATCACCGCTCGTTCCATCGTTTGCTAATGTCCAATGCCTGCCTAGGACTCGTGAGATCCAATTGTTGGATGCACAGATTGACCTTGAAACCAAACTTGCAGTCATTGGAGTAGATGAGGCCGGGCGTGGCCCATTGGCTGGGTGAGTGTTCACTTCGCTCTGTGTGCGTAATTTGTCGATAGTATACCGAGGCATGCTTTTGGACCAACTTTATCATCCTCTCCTTTCAACATATTCGTCAGACCGGTCGTTGTAGCCGCAGCTATAGTACCCTCCAACATCGCTGGCATTATAGACTCTAAGAAAATCACGAAAGAAGATGAACGCGAAAGAATATATGAAGATCTAATTCGGAGTCCTGGAATTCGTTATGCTGTGGCAGTCGTCAGTGCACAGCGTATTGATGAGATAAACATACTACAAGCCACCTTGGAGGGAATGAGGATGGCAGTGACCGCAGTGATGGACATTGACGATGTTGTCCAGCTTAACAAAGGAGACGATAGTACAAGAGCATCTGCGGAGAGAAGTGAATCCTCATACGTCATTACCTCTGGAAGCTCGAATAATAAAAACCCCGATGAAACTTTTTATGCTCTCATCGATGGAAATAAAATTCCCACAGAAATGCCTTGCCCTTGCGAGTCTCTCGTTAAGGGGGATGGTCGTGAGTATTCTATTGGCGCCGCATCCATCCTCGCTAAAGTCACAAGAGATCGACTAATGCATGAATACAATAATATGTATCCACGGTATGACTTGAGTCAGCATAAAGGTGAGCATCATGCGCTGTCTGCTTTGTTGAAAATTCAGGTAGTACATTTCTGACCTCACCGTACCTAGGTTATCCAACTGCAGCGCACATGAATGCTGTTAAAAAGTTTGGTGCCAGTCCCATCCATCGTCGAACGTTTGCCCCATTAAAGCATATGCAATTTGATGAACATGGCAACATCATAGGGTAGTCAGCATGGTTGGATAAGATTACTTAACACAAAAGGAGATTAAAGCTACAAATTAGCTGACCACTCAAGGGATAGGCAATTGCTGTTGTCGACCCCTACCATCTCCCATCCCATATGCCCTCATATTGCAGAGATATTCGTAGCGTTTAGAAAAATCAGCACCCATTCGAATTCCACTAGCCTCGTATAACCCACCAGTTCCACGCCGCTCCCATATTTTCTCGATCCAAATGTACGCAATTGGTTTTAGGAGGACATCCGCAGTCCCATTGGGGTTGATGGAGCAAATCTGGACTTGGACGATGGTTGCAAGACAGTTAGTACCGAACTCTCGATGAGCGTGGATGAACGTCGGTTGATGATATTCCGTCATCAATGATTCATTCTTCTTTACTAAGTCTACAATTGAGGATTTCATTTCAGCGCAAACAACAGGGGGGGGAGGGAATATACCTGGCACAATGGGTGAGATTCGTTCGCCTCTCCTTGCGCTGATCGGATAGCTTGCCATGACTTCTGAAATGAGAACTCGATATCGTGGTTCGAAGAAGTGCAGCCCGTACGGTCGTTCCAAACGTACCGACGATCCCATGATGAAGACGGGGCCTTGGTAGCGCAAATGACGAAGCACAATGGATCGATAGAGGCCCTGGTACATTCTCGAAGTCGTGGCGTTGTGAGGATTGGGTTGATGGAACTTGATGGCCGTGCATGCATGCTCGAGGAGTTCTTCGTAGTCCGCAATGGTCGTTTTGCTGTTAGCAGTGCTCTCGAAAATTGCCCTGCGTGATGCAGCGATTGCGGATACAAACACCGATTGGGGCGATCGATAGTCGAGCTGGTTATTCTTAGCACGTTTACCACGCCGTCTCCCCATCTGACTTTGAATCCTCTTCGCAATTTCGCTCCTTATTTCATCGCACTCAACATCGAAAATTACTCGTTTCATACCCTCTACCCATAGACTTGGCTCTTGCTGCGCTAATCGTAACAAAGCGTTCTTCCAGTACAAATCATGATTATGCGTGAGTTTATGAAATTGTTTGGAGACCAGCGGAAGGATATGGGTCAGGGTTGAGTGGGTGGTGGGGACAACAAGTGCTGGATTGGTGCGAGTGCGATAACGGGATCGAGGGACTAGAATAGATTAACAACGAGAAGCACAGTTCAAGGATAGCGTGTTTACAGCATCGTGCGCCGATGACGCTAAGATAGAGATTGTGACTGGGATCGTTTTTTTCTCACCAGCAGTGGTATTTATAATCTCAAAAGGAACATCGGCCACATAGCTCAGAATCGACAATAAAATATCTTCATTAAAGATGCTCAACGATGATTTTGATGCCTCCACCGAAGACTCCGCCGCCACCGTCCAACTACTGCCTTCTTCCTCGTCAGATAGAGCCATAGTAGATTTCAAATAATAGGGGTAGTGTTCGTCTTCGTCAGGGGGGTTGTGAGGCGCACTTATGCATGAGCCCATCGATTTATCAGGATCAGTACTACTACGTCATGTGCACAGAAGATAAAGAATAGAGTAATGTAAAATCTACGATCAGGATTGTATTGTTCTTTTTGGGGCTTGCGTGCGCGCTGGCGGGAGAGAAAAAACGAGAGCAAGAGGAAGGATTTTATCATAGATTTACCTATTTCTACCATATTCGTGACCAAAAATCCAAGCTTTACTCGTGAGCTAATCATTCGCCAAAAAATAATTTGAACCAACAACAACGGCCGGTTTTTCCCGTCCATCTATGGCGAGGAAAATATTTGAGTAAATTACCTATTTGTAGTAACGCAATGCCGGTCACTCGCACCATGGCCCGTGAGCGTCCATCGCTCTTGCCCCCTAACAACGCAAAGGGGAAATTCTCGTCGTTGACCTCGTCGCATCACCCGGTCTCCGATAAGGAGGCGGAACAACCTAATGAAGGATTCGATGGCGACGAAGATTTGACAACGTCGGGACGAACTTACGAAGAGTTGGTCAGCGCCTCGCAACGACAATCTCAGCACGGTGGCATTGCCACACAATCACACCCGCGTGATTCTGCGATGAGTGATGACACGGAAGAGAGCGAACCTTCCCAGAATAATGGACGGCACAGCGTGGGCATGATGCTTGGGAAGAATCTCAGTAGTTGGAGCACAGGGAGAAATTCTCTAAGCAATTGGAGTACTATTGGTGGGGAGAGACAGGCCGATGACGAGGGTTGTGACGATGATATGGAGAGTTGCATGGGGAACATCATGAACACAGGGCGTAAGAGCAATGTCAGCCTTCCTTCCTTGGTAGGTGGGCGGAATTCTCTGGAGACACCGATTGATGTAATTGCAAGGCATGTCAACATTTCGCAGCGTCGTTCGAATCAAGTTGGCAGTCGTGCCACTCAGAGATCTAACGTTGGCTATGCCCGAACCACCCATCCTTCTCAAATGGATCGTGGTGGGCGCCCCACTTCACTGAATATGTCGCACATTTCCTCCTCGTCGTCTAGTGGAGTGCTTGAAACCTCTGGAGACGATTTGGTTTTGGAAAATAGCTGGACTCCAATTCGAACCTCGCTGGAGCATTCGTTCGACAAGAATATTGCAAACGCTGTGGCATTTCCTCACAGTGGCAGTTTGTCCCCCATTCGTGGCAGATCGATGCCCAATTCTTCTAATTTATCATCGCCGAAGAGAAGTCCAAAGTTGAAATCACCCATTCGATCTCCCTTTGGTGCAGTTTCTCCCAATCGGTCTCCTAAACGGTCGCCCAAAAAGACAACTTCATCCAAACATGGGACTGCGGGTTCCATGACTTTGCTTAAGAAGAAGGCGCTGTCGCCCAACGGCACATACTCCTTAAAGGAGGCGGAGGGCAAGCTGTTGAGTTTGACAGAGTTCGAGGCCATAACCAACGTTGAAAATGGCAGTGACAGCAGTAACATGTCTCTCAGCTCGGGAAGCGACGCGACGTTGGAGCAAGGCACATCCAGTCAGATGTTGGTTTTGCGAAGCCTGTCCTCCAGTCGCAATGGGTATGAGAATGCTGGGGGTCAGGAAAGTGGGGTCGCCAAAGCCACTCAAGAGGCAGGAGAAGGAATGACAACTCTAACTCCTGAGAAGAGCTCCATCAAGGATAGTATCCGGTCGCCTGTGCCCACGCCTAATAGTCAACGAAAGGAAATCAAGCGTTTCCGCTCATCGGTGCCCACTGCCAATTATTTGGCGCAAGGTGATTTAACTCAAGCGAATTCAACAAGGAAAGTGATGGCAATGGTGGTAGAGAAAAAAAAATCCGACGACAAAGTAGACGATATGGCTCAAGATGGCTCAAATGAGGAAATGACAAACTCCTACGAGAACGCATTCGTTTTTCCTTCCGACTCTATTCCTTTGCTTCGTATCAAAACCCTACGTATGCTTCATGACCAGGTAATATCGAATGGTAGTCTATCTCATCAATACCAACTAAATAAAGCTGGTACCAATTTAATCTCACTGCAAGAGGTGGTATTGCCCTCCATTGCGATTGAGACGAATGCCGTATTAAAGCGGCAGCAAGCGAAGGCAGAGCGGCATGCGCAGGATTGTGTGCCTGCATCTCAAGCAAAAGATGTTGTGGAGGTCATCCAAATCTGTCGTAAGGTTGTCTACAAGTGCATAAGTGACGCCACGAAGGTGGTCGGCGAGGCATGGCGTGAACGAGAGAAGGAAAGGCAAAAATTGCAGATAGAGCGTCTCAAAAGGGAGGCAGAGCAGCAACGGTCGGACGAACTCAATGCCAAGAGAAATCGCAAGGAAGCACGGGCACGATCACGTCAAGAGCGTTATGAACGCCAGATGAGCGAGAAGCAACTGAACCATCCTCGCAACAAAGCGATGTGGCAAGAAGTAGCAAAGCTAATGGTGGACATTCAAAAGCTCGAGAAGGAAGAAAGATTGTGGAAGGAGGCATTGTTCGAGGTGAATCGATTAGTGGAACATCATCAACCCCCTGAGCAGTTGGAATTGGATTCAATATTCAAAGAGAAAGGTGGTGATCACTTGTTGACGAGTGTAGAGGAAGGCAACTTGGAATCTATAGCAACAACATTAGTTGGAGATGTGGCCATGGCCACAGAACGCATCAATTGGATGCTAAATAGTGTTTCATTCGCCATAGAAGAGTCGGAGAAACTTCGTAAGGAGGCATACGAGAAGTATCAGTATGATGGACATAAGTTTTGGGGCTATCCAAATGTGGATGATTCAAAGGGCTTGTTTATTGCTTTGTCGATGGAGTCGCCTTTCAAGGGATAATCACCGCTGACTTCACCGTTCTTTTGATTGATATGAAGCCGCTCTTAAGAATATTAGATTGTTGCATCCCTATATTTGCAGCTACGACGAAACGAAATGATATTTAAGTACATGAACTATCTGTTTGATGAAGGCACCTGTTGTGGTAACAACAAATTATTACATAAACTTAGTATTCCATTATAATCTATCACATAAAGTGACCGCCATGAAGAAAGGCTACGACATGGTAGCCTTGTGGTCTGAGGTCCCTGTTGCGCAGTAAAAAAAAAATTCAAAAATCCACTTTCTCGTGGCCACCCCAGAGAGAATCAATGAGTGCTCCTGCAGACAGCGACTTCTTATTGAACCCAGTTGATGTTGCATCCGTGGTCGATTCGTCAAGCACAATCAGTACAATCATAGGGGTTGTCACAACTGATGATGATGATGATGCCGCATCCAAGGTCGAATCGTTGGCTATCGACTCTGCCTCATTTGCTAATTCTGTTGATGTAGCACCCATCGACATAGAAAAGGCAAAGGTTCAGGCCCTTAGTCAACAGCTGTCGCGTTCTTACAAAGAAAACCAATCATTGAAGATTCTGCTTGAAAAAGCGCAAGCTGATTTTCGGAGGCAAATTCAGCAGACACATCACCTTCAGAAGATGCAATCGAAAATTCTAAGAGATGCAGCGAATCCAGTGTCAGATCCATGCGATGAGGTGGAAAAACTGAATGCTGAGTTGGCATGTACGCAAAAGGAACTGGCCGAGGAGATTGAAATGTCAAAGAAGAGAGAAGCAAGAATGATGAGATTGCAAGAACAATTGGATTCTTTGAAAAAGCAGGGTGAGGAGCAAACAACAAGCATTGAGAATCAAAGTGCCTTATTGATCAAAAATCTGAAGAGTCAACGCAATGAGTTATTGGTTGTTCTCAGAAAACAAACGAAGTTGATTGATATTCTAAAGCAACAACGAAGTCATGTCGAGGCAGCTGCGCTTTTGGGTATGGTAGAAAAAGATTTCATGAAAGTTGTTGGTAGGCATTGAATCATTTCATTGTTCAGTACCTATATTACTAAGAAGTAACGAAACCATCCTGCATGCAAGGGTAGAGGTTTGCCACCCATTTTATTGATCCCTGGAAACAATCGGTTCACCGCCTTTAACATCTTTCACTACGAAGCCGAGTGCAGCAATTTTGGATCGAAGTGAGTCTGCCAGCTCCCAGTCTTTGGCATTTTTGGCTGCCGATCTTTGCGCCACAAGACACATGACATCATCAGGAACTAATAGCTCGTTGACGTTGGCAGTTCCTGCGCCGCCAGAATCCCCTTTTTCTGCTGGAACGTCGTAAAAAATTCCAAACACTTGATCCATTTTTTCCAAAGCTTGCTGCACGCTTGCAAGCCCTACAAGATCAAGCGACGGCGTTTCGGGACAGTTCGGATCATCAGTAGCCTTGGAAACTCGTTTGAATTCGTTCTCTCCTAGCTTGACAATTGAAAAAAGACTTGCAGATGCACGTGGCATGCTCAAATCGTCAGCTATAGCCTTTTCAAAGTTGGCTACTTCTCTCTCAACGGCAGTCGCGATATCGCTATTATTATCACATGCAATATATGTCTCGCGTTCCTTCGACAATGCATCACCAATCATTACGTTCAGCCTGTCCAACCTTTTCAGGGCTCCCTTCGCAGCACCCAGAGCGGTGTCAGTAAAACTCAACGGGTTTCGGTACTGTGAGCTCACGACTAAATATCTGTAAGCTCTCACATCATCGGGGGTGGGGCATGCGGTTCTCAATGTGAGAAAGTTACCCTTCGACTTCGACATCTTTTCGTCGCCTATATTGACGAAGCCGTTGTGCACCCAGCAGTTGCAGAATGGTGCACAGTTGGCTCCCTTGTGATTCCCATTCGCAAGATACATTTTTTCTTAGCTGTCGTTGGAAGCAATAAAACAGAAAAGATATAGGTTTGAAAAAAATGCCATATCGTACCTCACTCTGCGCAATCTCATTCTCGTGATGTGGAAACTTCAAATCCACTCCTCCCATATGCAAGTCAATTGTATTTCCGAGATATTTCCTCGCCATCGCACTGCATTCCAAATGCCACCCAGGCCTGCCCCTGCCAATATTCTTGATTTGTCCACCCTCTAGCTCAACGATGGGATCCCACGTAGCATCCTCTCGATCGAATTCCGGCTTGTAAGCCTTCCATAGGCAGAAATCTCTCGCACCCTCCTTCTCCGCATCGTATTCATCGGCATCCAATGCGCCCCTTTGGGCGCCGCCCCCACCCGTTTCCACGCTAGCGCCCTTCTTCAACTGTTCGGGATCCAATTGTACCAGACGAGTGCCATATCCATCCTTCTTGGATACGGCGAAGTACCAACTGCCCTCCTCGCTCTGATAGGCGAGTCCATTCCTCTCCAAATCGACGATGAGCTGGGCCATCTCCTGTATGTGATCCGTAGCTCGAGGATATGCCCTCGCCCTAACGATGTTAAGCGCATCCAAATCGTCGAAGAACTTTCCCTCGAATTTCCTCGTCAATTCCAACAGGCTCGCGCCCTCTCTCTCGCATCGCCTGATGATCTTATCGTCGACGTCGGTCAAATTACATACGTGATCGACTTCATATCCCAGGTAGGTAAGCACGCGCTTCAAAACGTCGTAGGTGAGGAAGGCACGGAAATTACCCACGTGGGCATGGTCGTATACGGTCGGTCCGCAGGTGTACATGGTAACCGATGGAGATTTCAGAGGGATCAGGGACGATTTCGTCCGCGTGAGGGAGTTGTACAGCGTCAGTCGACGACTCGGCGAGGCGGTCAATTTTTTCACGTCATCGTCAATTCCATCGTCGTCGGCTCGATAATTGCCGTCACCGTCGAGGGAGGTGGACGGTGAGTTCAATCGTCGAGATTCCGCGCACACCCGCGATGACACATATACGCGCGGTCTCCACGGTCCGATATGGGACCCGTCGTCCCCCCCATCATTCATTCGTGACCACTTCGCCTCGCGGGCCGTCGTCGTCGTCGGGGCGAAGGCACCGGTGGGATGGCAACGCAGTAGGAGCAGGGAGGCCGCGAACGATGACGTGGTGACGGCGGTGGCGACCTTCATCTCTTCGTGGGGCCGTCCGTGATCATCCACGGATGATGGACAACAAAGGGCTATGGTATAGACTTATTGCCCTCGTAGTTCTATGGCACTCATCAATAATATTATGCTTATAACGAGCTGCCATGGAAGATGATATAAAATAGGTAATAATAATCCTATCTCCATGTGATGTGTGTGTGTGTCTGTGTGTGTGTAGTGATGGGCCTGCGGCGCGCGGGGAGGGGGGGGCCTGTGGCAGCTAATATCGAATATGCCCTAGAATCGACTTTGAGTGTTTTTTAATGCATTTTCATGCAAATCCCCAGTAGGCCCAACAAATTTTTATAAACCAATCCGGTAATTACCTGCTCAAAGTCGATTCTAGGGCATATTCGATATTAGCTGTTACACAGCCCAGAGTTTGCAGCTTAGTTTTTTTTTGGCGGGAGGGCTAATTTTTTGAAGCCTCAAATTTCCAAGAAAAACAGACAGACGGTGAACAAAAGAGAGGCCCTTCCCCCCACCATGGTTGCCAAATTTCCAAAAGTACCCCAGACATGCTTGGTAATCAAATCAATATTCGGCGATCATCATGCCATGTAGAATTATTTTCTACATGGCATGACAATCGCCTTTTGTTGTTTTTTTTGTCATAATTGTGTGTAGGGCACGACAAACAATGATGATAAAATTATCACACTCGTCGATTCCTCCACCCATGAATAATACATCAATCAACCAATGTTGAAAAGAAGGGATGGAGCATCAAAGGAACAAGTGAGGGAGGTGAGGGGAGAGGGGAAAGAGGGCAGGAAGGTGGGCGTGGGGGGCATTGAGGGGATACATGATGATGATGACAATGACAACGATGATGACACTTCTGTTGTCAATGCTGCCGGTGGTACACAAAAAACAACAATCAACTGAAGTGAGAGGATGCAGTGGAAAGGATCGATTGAGGGAGATGAGGCTGGTGGGCGGAGGGGAGAGATGGCAATGGGGGGGGGAAGCAAGCGCGGTGACATTGCGCTTGCTCTGCCCATCATATAACAATCAACTTGATGGCAACGAGAGAAAGAGGGGGGGAGGGAGAGGAGGGGAGACGATAGCGGAGAAGAGTGGGACAAAGGGGCGATTGTGAGCAAGAGAGGGAGAAAGGGGGTTAGGAGAAGATGGGCGGAGTGGAGCACGATGGGGGAGACACGACAATGATGTAATGATGTTGATGCATCATCGTAATGATCATCGCCATCAACTGAAAAATAACAATCAACTGACTATGATGTGGGATGCAAGGGTGAATAGAGGGGCAAGCATGGGGGCTGAAGGGATAAGGGGACAAGGGCAAGGTAGGGGGGGATGGAGAAGCACCAATGATGAAATTATTGCCCGCCTTCCCTTAAAAATATAACAATCAACTGACAAATGATACGACCGGAAATCAAGGGGCGAGCATGGGGGATGATGAGGGGAGAGGGGAGAGGGGAGAGGGGGAAAATAGTGAGATTCAGGGTAGGATGGTGATTGGGAGGATGCAACAGGTGAGCAAGGGAGATGAGGGGTGAGGGGGAAGATGGAGGGGGGAGGGATCATCCTTCAACAATAAAATAATATGTAGGGGAAAAGGGGGGAGAGATATGAATGAGGAGATGGTTAGGGTTAGGACAATTGTAGGAGGGAG
>JALLPB010001282.1:0-10439 GCA_036939975.1 Cyclostephanos tholiformis | reverse complement strand
TATTTTCTTTATCCAAACACATATATTTCCTTTCTTCCTTCTTCGCCTCAGCTAGTGGCCTGTGGCAGGGAGGAAGCACCAGAAACAAACCGACTTGACAATTTGGGCAGGACAGTCCGGTAGCATGCGATAACCTAAATTTGAATTTAGCTTGCGTCTCTACACCCCTGTCCTGTAGCCTACCCCCTCAGAGCTCTACCGCCATTGTTGACACCGGCGCGTCCGACCATTACTTCATGGATGCTGCGCCTCTCCTCCACCACAATCGCTTGGCACCTCCTACCACCATCCGAACAGCTACCGGCGAAGCGTTAACATCCATTGCCTCAGCACAATTGGCGCTCCCGACCTTACCCAGTGTGGCAGCACGCACCGGCCGTATCGTCCTGGGATTCACTAACAACCTCATCAGTCTGGGAAAATTATGCAATGCTGGCTGCACTGCTTTCATCGATTGACAGACCATCACGATCCGTGACAGCTCTGGACACCGTATACTTACCGGAGCGCGTGAGCAGACGGGACCCCGACTGTGGCACATCAACATTGCACCCCTCCCATCTCCAACGGCACTCCTGGCGACACCGGGTCCTCCCTCTCACATGCACATCATCCCCAACGATGCCTTAGAGCCCATTGTGCACCCTTGAGTCCAGCCCCAAGACAAGGGCATAAGCCCCCCAGCGCCACTCCTCAACCACTGCCCCCCTGCGTCAGCAACACGCACTACTGCCCACTCCCGCGCTTATGACCTCCCCAGCGTGCCGGCCCTCATTGCATACTTACATGCAACGGCAGGCTTCCTGGTCAAATCTACGTGGCTCGCAGCGGTGAAGCGTGGGGCCTACAACTCCTGGCCCGGGCTAACGCCGGGTCTCATTGCACTCTACTGCCCCGACGCAATTGAGACCCACATGGGCCATATGGTACAACCTTGTCAACACGTCCACTCAACTCGCCCCCCTCCCTTACCCTCACTGCATCATTCCCAGTCACCGTTTGAACTCCACGAACTTACACTCATGCACCTCTTCATGGATGATACTGGCCGCTTCAACCGGCGCGCCCAGAGTGGCAACCAATATATCATGTTCGGCCTCCACACAGCCTCCAATGCCATCCTGGTTTGCTCTTTTGCTTCCAAACATGACAGTCATCGTATACCGGCATACCACGACATGTTTGCATGCCTCAAAGCCGTCGGGGCTGCGCCTACACTCCACGTTATGGACAATGAAGCGAGCTTGGCATTCCAACGTGCCATTGCCAATAACAACTGCAAACTTCAACTCGTCTCTCCTCACGTTCATCGCCGCAACGCAGCGGAACGTGCAATCTGCACTTTCAAGGACCATTTTCTTGCCATCCTCGTGGGCACACTGCCGTCGCTCCCTTCCAACCGCTGGGGCCTCCTCATCCCCCATGCCAAACTCACACTGAATCTCCTCCGGCCCACACCTGACTCTGCTTCTATGTCAGCCTGGGAAGCACTGTTCGGGGCATTCAACTTTGATGCCACACCCTTGGGCCCTGCGGGGTGCTGTGTCCAAATACACAACAAACCTTCCCTCCGCCGCTCGTGGGACTTCCGCACGCAGGATGGGTTCTACGTTGGCCCAGCACTCCAACACTACCGCTGTTATCGAGTTCTCACCAAAGAATCACGGGCCATCATTGTCAGCAATGCCATCAAGTTTCGTCTGCATAACCTACCCTCACCCCACGTTACCACGGAGGACAAGATTATTCAGGCTCTCCAGGCCATTAACACCACCTTCAGCCAGATGTCTCCTGCACCAGCCACTTTTCAATTACAAGCCATCGAAACCCTCTGTGCAATCCTCAAACAGTACATGCACCAACCAAGTCCGGCGCCACCTCCAGGGGTGCCCCCGCCGATCCCCCCGTCATCTGCAGGGGTGCACCTACCTCCCAACCCTGGCCCGGAATCCTCGCCGAATATTCCAGGGAACAACGACTGGACTCCGGTTCTATGTGGACGCAGGCATGTCACCTGGGACCATGCCCCCATCGCCACATGCACACGGGCACGCTTAGCCACTCCTAACCGGTTTGCCCTCCTTGCCGCCACGGACACCCCTCTCGCCCCCTCTGGCTCGACTGACCACATCGCACTCCCTGTCTTGGACCAGGCCACCGGGCATATGCTTGAACACCGTCAACTCCGCTCCCATCCTACCTACAAGTCCGTATGGGACCAATCCTATGCCAATGAACTCGGTCGCCTCTGCCAGGGCATTGGCACCGACAACGCCAGCCCTACTGGCAAACGCGTCGACGGCACCGACACCTTTCGACCCATCGCCTACATGGATATTCCATTAGATCGATGCCACGATGTTACCTACTCCCGGGTTGTCTGTGAAGTGCGTCCGACCAAAGATGACCCTAACCACACAAAACTGCATCAAAAATGAGGTCAGGAAGCCCACGATACCATACTATAGGCTCTAATTGGCAAAATATCCGGACAATGAATTCATAGCTTCAAAAATTTTACTGCCATGCTCTCCAAGATGGACGGCATGGCAGTCCATGCTCACGAGTTGCTAGGGGGGACATACACAATGTATATGTGTGATTGTTGTCACTGTTGGTGCTCTGCATTGGTGGTATAACGATCTTGACCCATAAGGATCCGATGCGATGATTTGTCATTGCATTGTTACAAAATAGGTCATAATAATAGTAATAACGATAATATATTCTAGTTGTAACAACTAATAACCATTGCATAGTATGTTAGTTGATTGTTGTATGCATTATTGCCAGGGGTAGAGCCCCCTGAAAGCCAAAGAATGGTGGTGTCCACCATGGTTGATCGATGCAATGATTCGCATTGTGGAGAAATCGTCTTCTCCTGCTCCTTTCCCACTTCTTTGTAACAGCCGTCGCCACAATCATGCATATATGATGTCCCCTCCCAGCAGACGTGGTTGAATGGTGGATCCAGCAAATGGGCTGCCAAGCCGATGGCTTAGATGTCAATGATGATGCTCATTGTCACCTCTTGGATATCATTGCCAATTTTCCAGTAATAATCCTATGAATTCCTAGTAGAAAAAAGGAAAACCCAACCAACAGCTCTTATTGAGGTGTCGTTATTAGAATGGTCTAATTAATAGAATAATAATGCTAAATCCTAATTTAAATGACACATTCTTATTAATTAATATATTAATTGATTGTCGTATTTGGGAGTGGGGCACCATTGTGGCCGTAGGACGACAGCGGCCGCCATAGTTGGTTTGTTACTTTTTTCCCAGCCTGAGCTAGCATTTACCTAGCCAAAACACCACATCACAACTGCACAACAAAAAATCATCATCGCCCAATGGCCAGTGCACCAATGATAATATCACCTGATAGCATGCGGATCTATCTCTTGCCCAAGACAATGGTCCAGAGGACTGCACCGGTGCCAGTGGAAAACGGACTATTTCTCTCGGTGCGGTGGCTCCGTGTTCCAACTATGAACTCAAAGACAAACTACAAATAAATAGTACCTGATGGAATATTCATATTGAATCCAGATTCGACACTTGCACCATCAAAAGTCAATTATTTATGATTTGCCAGTCATGTACCTTATAGGCCAGGTTTTAAGAACCAGTTAATGTGTGCCAGTGTGACAGCTAAGTTGTTCAGCAGTGCTTCCCTCCAAAATCTGTGTATGTCTTTTTGTTTCATCACAGGCTGCAATAAGTTTTATGAGTTGACCCAAAAATTAACAAAATAATAATTTTGAGTTGAATGTAATTGCTCCTACAATGGTTTCTGAAATGGCCGCATCGTACTGCAATTTAATTCCTCTCATTTTTAATTTTCTGACTAATTTAAATAGATTTAGAATCTGGTGGTTCTTAAACCTTGGGTGTTCTTACAGATTTAATATTAGATGGTGACCATCTAATATCAAATCTGTATCAGGGTTAATTTGGTTAGTCACCCAGTATTGAAGTTTAATATGACCATGAAATCATATGTAGCGTAAATTTTAGATGACTACAACATCATATAGTTTCAAATCTACCTAGATTAGACATTAGCTGCAGCAGTTCTGGTGCAGCTAAATTCAATTTTACATGGCAAATTGGATTTAGCTGCCATGTAATATTGAGTATTGGAAAAATTGAATTTACCCATCTAAGTTCAATTTTAGATTGTCATTTTGTGGGCAGATATCAAATCTGGGAGCATGGTAAAATTGAATTTAGATGGCCATCCTTGAACAAAATAATATTCAATTTTAAGGGTCAAGGATGGCCATCTAAATTCATTATTAGATGGTTAATATCAATCTGTATTAGGATTATTTACAGATTTGATGTTAGATGGTTGTATTAGCCATCAAATCTCGAATCATACCTATCTAAAATCAATCTAGATGGGAGCCTCACCATCTACTGTTGAATCTTTATGAGGATTAATTTGGTATGATTGAAACTAGATGACAGTGCAGTCATCCAGATTTGATATTAGATGGTGACACTGCCATATCTAGATTGATTTTAGATGGTTATGAGGAATCTTAATTTGACTCTACCAAGAGTCTATCTCCTTGTTGGTCAGCTATGTGCCATATAGCGTTCCAATGAAGCTGTACCTTAAATGTTACAAAACACCTTGAAATTGTCCTTATGGGAAAAGTAGTGCAATATTAGAATCAGAAATTTCAATGGCTTCAATTTTGTACCTTTGAGACCCTAAACACCTATGTATTTGCTGAGCTACAGTCCATCTAATGATTTTGTTAGCATAAAATGCTGTTTTTTTTCTTTTTTGACCATTCACCTTGAGTTGCCAACCCCTAGCCAATAAATATATGCAATCATATGGCACAGACATCTTTCCGCCATATGTGTGTAGAGGATGGGTACTTGTGATGTCCTCATCTGCCTAATATTGGCAGAGATATTTGGTCGGATAGGTGGTTGGATTGTGGTCAGACTTGGGAATGGCAGAGTTGTGTTGTGTGTGCCTAAATAAAAAAGCTAGGTGAAATGCTGGTTGCCACCATCATACAACACAACAGCCAACTAACATCATGTGAAATGGGTCTACATCATTAAAACTGGAAAAATAATTATTATTTACTATTAACATGACTATTATTGCACATTGCATTGATGACGGCATGCAGCGATGACAATGCAGTTATGTGAAAATATGCACTGTGCAGCCCGCTGGATGATAGTGCCAAATCTAATACATGAGCACCATTTTCAACGATATTATCAACAAGGTGGGGGAAGGGGTTGTGGATGAGTAATTTGTCCATGACCAAGATTGCTCATAGGGACACTAGTTTTTTGGCCGACACGATGCACAATGGTTGATACACAATAAACCCTAGAAATAGTATGGTACACATATGATCTTACACTATGAGTCTGGTCACAATTGAGATACATTGAGCCAGCAAGCTCCCAACAGGCTCAGAGCAAACACAGAGCAGATTTTGTGATGTTTGAAGTAGGTATAGTAGAAAAAGCTAGCTCTGCATTTTTGTATGTAGAGAGTATATATGATAAACCTACATAGGACTTGATTTTTGGAAAATGGGTGTAATTTGTGTCATACTTTTGCCTTTCTATGATATATGTGTATATAGCATAATCATCACTATTGAAAAAAGCAGATGTCCCATCATCATTTTCCTTTTGTCTGATCCTTCTGCTCGTTAGTGGATGCACAGCAGGATGCTGACTTCCAGAATGGCCACTAGTACTTTTTTGTCAGAGCATCCTGTGACTCTCTCTTTTTTTGTGCAGGGCTCCCTCAACAGTTGACTAGCCTGTATCCTCAATCCATTCCAAACAATGTCCCTTGCTCTTGACAATATAAATAGATTAACACAATAAATTCATGATATTTTCTTATCTTGGAGCATGACTTTTACCAAGGTAGTAGTTCAAGCACCAATGAATTGGGGGTCTCCGTTGTACCCACCATAAAAATCAAGTTTTATTTTTATGTATTATCCTAATTATCTAAATAACCAACTCATCAAACATATCCAAAATATTTCTGACAGGACAGTTCCAATTGGTTCTTGTGGTTTATTTCTCAAAGATGACACATGGATGATTGGCAGTAATAGTTGCACATGAAATGGGGGAAAAGTTAGAAGGAGTTGATTGACAAATTTTACACAATCACAAATGGATTACAAAACACTTACCATCAACACCATAGCACCTAAGTCCAGTCTACTCTAGCTGATAAATTAGGCCAAGCTCTGCATGAACCTGCACCAATATGATGGCAGGGTCAGTAGCTCATGGGGCCCAGCATGATGGATGTGTGGTGGCACAGCAACGAGGAGGTGGTGTTGGAGGAGTCACTAACTGTATACATTTGAATTCGGGATTCATATGGGGGTCGACCTAAATGAGTTCCAAATGCACAATTTTGCATGTGGGGTTATCCTCCAATAACCATATGCATTTCGACAGGTCTTGCTAATAAACTCACATATGGTAAATTGAAGTTTGGATGCATTTGGGGATTAACATAAATATTGAGATCCCCAATTCATTGGTTCTCAAACTACAACCATGGTATGAGTCATGTTCCAAGATACGAAAATACCATGTATCAATAGTTTTAACCTACTTATAACGTCAAAAGCGAGGGACGTCATTTCCTTAAGGGGGGTTTAAATGTATTATGACAGGAGGTGATTGGGAACAGATTGAGGAAGAATGCGAGTCAACTTTTAAGGCAGCCCTGCACAAAAAATGGAGAGCGTCATAGTACACTCTGTCAAAAAATACTAGTGGCCACTCTGGAAGTCAGCATCCCGCTGCGCATCAAAGGAGGATCACAATGACAAAAGGAAAATGATGATGGGTCGTTTACTTTTTCCGAGAGTGACGATTACGCTAAATACGCATATATATATTAGAAAACAACAGTAGGACACCAATTATACCAAATAATGATGAAATATTGTTTACCAATACCCCTCCTTCTCTTCCCTCCGGTGCCAGTAGTGTTAAGGATGCTCCACAAAATCCGCTGTTTGCCGTGGCGACGAGCTAAGTTACGCGGATACAATGCAATTCATAGTCTCAAATAATACGTCACACCACGAGAATAATGAGCACACGAAACCATTCGAGAAAAAGAATCACACCACAAATGAAAGTTTTTCATGATATATCAAACTCAACGACGAAAAATCACGAAGTTGGTCCCCCATTGTGGATGTTCCATGTTTCACTGAAAACTTGCCTTTCCCATCCCCATCCCCCCTCTCCCGCGTTATTACTGCTTTGTCATCCATGCAGGAAGATTTGATACTTTGCGCACGCTCGAGTCTTGGATGTCCTGGGCTTCCGCCGCAACGGCAGTCCCCGATCCTGGGGTGGCGGTGGCGGTGGCGGCGACGCTGCTGGCGGCATTGGGGTTGGGAGTGCCAACAGGAGGCGACCACGCTCCATAATGCTGCGAAAAGGAAACATCGATGAAACAATATACTTTTCAGAACAAAGGAATCAAGGACCGAGCGAAGGAATGTTTCGTGACAAATATTCGTTTCATCATGCTCCACCTACTCACCATCCGCGCCGCATCCTCGCCGTAATAGGCGGCGTATTGCCAAAAGACCTCGTAGTACGCGTCGTGAGCAGGCTGCTGCCCCGTCGCCGAGGCCGGCGCAGCAGCGGCGGGAGCGGCGGCGCCCCCCCCTACCTGTCCGGCAGCGGCCTGCGCTGCGTAATATGCGGCCCACTCAGCCGAATAATCCGTCTTCTGCGCCGCTGTCGATGGCTGCTGCCCCCCATACATCTGTCCTCCGTAAACAGATTGACCGTAAGCCTGCTGCTGGCCGTATGCCTGCTGCTGGCCATAGTAATTCTGCTGTTGCTGCTGTCCATACTGATTGCCGTTCGTGAACGCCGCCCCAGACATCACGCTCTGCGAGCTCTGCTCGGCGACGATCGTCTCAATCATCTGCTTCACCTGCTGGGTGGCGGCGGAGCTCCCAGTCACGGAAATGACCCGGTATATTGAACCGGGCGCCGCCGACGGCGGGATTTGGATGCGACAACGTGTCGTGGTTTGCATCTGCTTGATGACGCATCCACCCCGTCCAATGACCATTCCCACGTCCTTGTCAGGACACTTGGAGGTCATGTGGGGTGGGGTCGGGCCGGGTCAAAAAACGAAGCAGGCGACGAAAAAATGAACAAAGGCAAAAGATGCGTATTCGGGCAAAAGGGTTAAGAGAACGAAAACACGACAAAGGATTGAGTCACACCCTCCTGCTCTCTACACACGAAGACATTAGTTAGCCGTAAGATAACGTAGCTCAAACAAAATGGGAAAAAAAAAACACGACGAAGGCGGCTCCAAATATATGGCGGTGTGAAAAGCAAACGGCGATTTCGAAATAGGATCAAATTGATATCATGGCGTCATACTTATCCCTGCCATTTCGGTTCTATTCACGAGCGCCGGGAATCGTTCCGACCTTCTCCTCGTCATTCATATCGCGATCGTCACTTAGCTCTTTTTCTGTCAGTGCAAGCTTCCCATATCCCCCCCCTCACCTCTCAAGACGATAAAAATATTGTATTTCCGTGATCGCAGTCAACAGCATAATAATCAATGTTCAATACTCACGTTGAGCTGGATGGTAACCTCGCCGCCGCCCATCATCATTCCACCGCCTCCTCCTCCTCCCCCGGGGTTGTTCATCGCCTTCGTCGCCAGGACCTCCTCGATCATTTGCTTTGCGAATTCCCCCCCCTCCCTATTGGGATGCGTGATGTTCACGGTCCTGACGAGGGGGTTGTTCGCGTCGGCCACCTGCGGTATCTGCACGTTCGCGCCCGACTTCTCCTGTATGTTGCGTATCTGCGCCCCTCCCTTCCCGATGATTAGGCCAACGTCCGCATCCGGGACCTGTATGGTCACATGCGCCTGGCCCCTCCGACGGCGCCTTCTGGAGCTGGGCCATCTGCGATGCGGCGTTGTACCCAGGACCGGCGCCCGACCCTCCCAACCCGAGTCCTCCCGCCGAGGATGACGCCGAGGACGGGTTGGCCATCATCCTCTCCCGGACCATCCCCTCGATGATCGCCCTGCAGTCCGATATGGCCCCCGCGTCGTTCGCCGTCAGGGTGATGACTCGCATGCTCGCGCCGGGCGCCATCTCGTGCTCCTTCTGTATCTGCACGCGACGGCCGGTGCTGTCGCTGCATCGACGCTATGGACTCGCCGCCCCGGCCGATGACGAAGCCAACGACGCCGTTCGGGATGCCGATCTTCTCCTCGAGAGTCGCGACTTGGTCGGTGGAGGGGGGACCGTACGCGGAGAGGGACGTCTGGCCAAGGATCTGGGCCACCGGCTTGGGGGTGTATCCACCCGCTGGAACGGCCCCGTCGATCGACGACGTGGCCACGGCGGAGGAGGCGGAGTCGGGATTCATCGAGCCGAGCTGCCTTGCCTTCTCCCTATCGGCAGCGTCGCTATCCTCGAGTAGCTCCCTGACCAACTTTTCCGCCCTATCGACGCATTCCTTCCTCCCCTCCAATAATACGTGCAAAGGCTCCTCGGGCATGCCGGGGATAGACTCCTCCGCGCCCCCCCCCCCCTTGGAATTGCTCCCCTTCCCCCTTATCGATATGCGGACGTTCCCCCCCGAGCTCGCCACCAGTTCGCGCTGCTTGGACCCGCCGGGCCCTATGAGCAATCCCACGTAATTGTAACCCGGATTGCGATCGGAGGGGATCCATATCTTCTTGACGGCCTCGTCGTCTCCGAGGCCGCCGTCGGCGCGGGGTCGCTTGGACTCGCCGGACGCAGCCGTCGTGCCGAGGCCTGGGATGAGCGACGCCAGCGCCTCCTCGACGCCACGCTTGCGGGAGAGATCCGTCGGTTGTACCTGTCCTGCTCCGCCTATGATGCCGTCGTTCGTCGAGACGACGGCCCCTCCTCCTCCCCCCCCCCCTCCTCCGAGCGCCGCGTCGAGCATGGCGCTCACATCGGCGGCGTCGGGGGGGGCATAGGCGGCGGTCGTCGTCGATGTTGCGGGGGTATAAGAGTAGGCGCCGCCATCGCCTGGTACGGCGGGGGCGGCGACGGATGACAGGCCCGCGAGACGTGCGGCGATGGCCTTGGCTCTGGCTACGGCGTCGGCGTGGGCGTCCATGGTGTTTTTTTTTGTGTTATGGATGGTATCGTCGCCTTATGGGTCCGGGTTTTTGTAACAATTTTTTTTTAGTTAGCGTAAAGCTAGTTAAATCGCGATCCCGCTCCCAACCATGATTGTAATGTTGGTAACCATACGCGCAAATTTCAATTACCGGTAATGGGTCTTACGTTACCGGTATTGGTGCCAGTACCGGTACGGTTAGCTGCCCGTACCGGTACTGTCCATTCAACCTTTTTCGAACGTCATCCCTTT
>JALLPB010001281.1:0-10445 GCA_036939975.1 Cyclostephanos tholiformis | reverse complement strand
CACTTCATTTTTAAAGCATTAAAATAAGCTCATAATTTTCTCTTCCTGACCTGAAACACATGCCACTTTATATTCACTTGTTTATTTCATTTCAGGGGAAAAGTTATCCACCAGCCTAGGTCAGCCCTCAGATCCCAATGACAACATTGGGGGGGGAGAAGAGGAGTCTAGTTATTATGTGGATCATTGATGTTGACATAGTTGAAGCAACATGATGTGATGTGATTAGAGCTTAAATTCAATGCATTTGTGGAACACGACAACCGACCAAATGATGCAGGTGCAATAGGGGTCAAGGGGGCAAAGAGGAAAAATCAACAACCAACTGAGAGACAGTGGGGTAATAGCACAAGGCAACGAGTGACCCGATGCAATGCAATGAGCAGCAAATGTGCCCATTGAGAGGCAGAGGGGACATGATGACATGATGCAATGACATGATGTGATGATGGATGCAATGATGAGATGCAATGAGATGACATGAACAAGCAAGAAGCAATCTTAGATGTGACTGGTACGAAATTGTGAAAATTTAGATGTAGATAGACTGGCTTAATTACATAAAATAAAAACACTTGATGATATTGATAAAAATGGTAATATTATGATGCAAATGATCTAGATGGGGGTAAGGTCATGATTTGCATGGCTACTGAAGCAAACCTCCCCAAGAATGCAGCTCAAAACCTTGAGGCGTCTTTGGATGACCAATGTGGCATCACTGACTTGAGCCGCTCAAGCTCAAACAATATCTAGTCACACTTGTTGTCATCAATGAGGACAGTTTTTTTGCTAAAGCTTGTTCCATCATCTGGCTTCTTCAGCATAATATCAAAGAGACCAAAAATGGTGTTGTGCATACCAATGGTGTTGTCAACAGAGTGGGGGAAAAGGTTGATGGAGGGATGACCACTGATTTCCACCGGTGTAAACTGGTTTTCACAAGGAGGTCTAAAGTAAGGCCATGTTGGGTTAGGCCAGTGCAGTGGCGGATAAAAGGTTGCCTAACCACTGAGCCAAGGACTTTTGACTCAGGGTTTAGTGGAAGAGTAAACCTGATCTACTCTTTATATTAACTTAAGGTACACCTATGTACCTACTCTACCCCTCTTAGGTACGACCAAGCTTGACAAGTTCCAATGATTGATCTTTGGATTCTGCCCAAATAGTACCGGCTAGCCAATCGGTAGGGATAATATTGCTCTGAGTGAAAGTAGCATCCATCTTCTTTTGATCCTTGAAGTGGAGAAAATCACGAATGGATGCCACATTGATCTTGATCATGGTGAACTTGCCCGGCTTGTCTGAGAAGTTTCCCACAATGGCAATCAGTGTTCCAGCTAAGTTGCAGTGCAGCTTGGGGGCATAAAGGTACTGGAGATTTTGAAAACCTGGACTAACAGTACTGGTGGATGCGATGGTCCCGGCCCTGATTCCCCCAATCAAGTGGTCCATAAAGTTCAGGAGACCTGGTCCAGTTTTCCCGTGAGATTGGGCCTCTTAGGGAAGGATGCCATGTAGGTGGTAATGGTAGTGTTGCTCATGCTGAAATTGTTTTAGTAATGAATGCTTGAGCATGAGTATTAATTGTCAATAAAACGACGTGGTGACCAAATGTGGTCGAAAAATGTCACAGCAGACAAGAGCCAAATATAGCAAAAGAGTATATCACACAGCGGATATTGACCAAATTTTGGTCCAAAAAAATTTGCCCCTCATCAGAGGACTGCGTCACACAGTGGATATTGACCATATATGGTCCAAACATTTGCCCCTTGTTGGAGGACTTTGTCACACAGCGGATTTTGACCAAATGTGGTCCAAACATTTGTCCCTCATTGGAGGACTTTGTCACACAGCAGACTTCGACCAAATGTGGTCCAAATATTTGCCCCTCTTTGGAGGACTTTGTCTCTCAGAGGACTTTGACCAAATGTGGTCATGAATTTTACCCCACGTGGAGGACTTGTCATGCAGCAGACTCCAACCAAATGTGGTCCACAAAATGCCGGCAATCAAATATCAAGAGCAAGAAGCCGGCACAAAGAAAAAGGTATCCAGAGACCTGATTTTGATCAAGGTTGCCAGCAGGCCCCAAAAATCAGATTGGGCTTTGTCAATCAAGCCCGAGCCCCCCCAAAATGATGGTAATGCATTCGTAATGCCACGTCACAAAAATGACATGGTCGCCAGCACAAAAATGACACCAAATGATATGACAATGTGTATCGATGTAATAAGAAGGTCTTATATGATTTACTTGAAGCATTTGAAGATTTTTTGCATGCGTATGCTGGTCTTTTGGTTGAGGTTTATGATGATAGTGGAGTTTGCTTGTCAAGGGCTTGAACAAAAACAACAATGGATGCATTTAGACGCACTTGTCTAGGTTGAGAGGTATCTTTTTGGCTCGAAATTTGAGGCTCAATAGAGATTACAAGAAAGACAGAGTATGTCTTACATAGGACACCAGTCTGGCAACTAGCGATTATGACAGGAAAGGTATGAGGGAAGAAAACCCCTTGGGTTGGCTTTGTTGCCTTCCCAGGCCCTCTCGGAGAGGGGGAGGAGTGATACTTCTCCTATTACATACATGTAAGCATAACTCTGTATTCGGCGCTAATGCACAGAGAATTTCCAGACCATCATACACCACGGTAGTTGCACTCACGGCTACTTGTGAGACAAGCTGTGTTTTTGTCCAATTACATATAATGCCTGATTTTTTATAACACATGAAATTTTTTCTATAATACACAAAAAAACAGTGGAAAGTTGTGTTTTTTTGGGAATGGAATGTGGCATTATAGAAAATCGGTCATTTTAAATATTTGGCGTCACATCTGTTTTTGCGATGACGGATTTGCCTCGCGGAACCGATAAATTGCAAAAAAATGACCATTTCTCAAAAAATTATCCATCCCATTGAAAAAAATATGTCCGGGAGGCCATTTTCCGTAAATCTTGAAATGCATCTGATCAACAGAATGGATCAAGATCAAAGGAATAATAGTTTCTCTGTCAGGCAATATTGTAAAGAGCAGTAAACTGTCAGTCATGTGAACATCTTGCAACAGACAATAGGCCTGGGTAAATTATTTAGAGAAAATTGTTTGCCAGATTGCCTGAATCTTGCCTGATTGCCTGATTTATGTATTAGTTTTTATGTTGTTTTTGCCAGGTTGCCAGATTTTTGCCACGATGCCAAAATTTTGCCATTTTGCCAGAATTTTGCCTGATTGCCTAATTTGCCTCAAAAAACAAAAAGTTGCATATCCCTATGTCCAGTTCCATCCATGGAGCAATACAACTCTTGAGTAAAAATAACTTTTTATTTATGTAGTAGTTCAGGTCATTTCCTTTGATCACAATGAGAATTCCTCTGCTCTCAAGCTATCAAACTATCAGCTACCAGATTGGGCCTGTGATTATTTTTTCTGCTTGGGAAATTAATTTAAAAGCCTGAAAAAGCGGAAAAGAAAGACTGCAAGAAAAAGCAACTTCCCTGCTATCAGAGTATCCAAAAAAAAACAATCTCAGCCTTAGGCTGGGATTATATTCGGCAACTTGGATAGCTGGGAACTTTTTCTAGGAAAGTTTTTCTTCTTCTTTCTCATTTCTCTTTTCTCAGTGCTATTCTAATTCTTTCCGAAATATAATTGCTGGATAGCCCAATGGCCAGATGGGCAGTAACTTTTGTCTCAAATATGTCAGAATTAATATGGTTTCTTAGCATATGGACTCCCAATATTGACAACAGCGCACAGCCTAAAGAGCACACAGGTGGGGTTTCTAGTTGGATAAGTAGTAGAAACTATGTACCTAGGCCTCTTCCCTGCCTATCAACAAAGTTGCCATCTAATTTTTAGCCACCCCCTCCCTGCAACCTTGTTGCAATGGACTGGTCGAGGGAGATGTCGGGGGATTTTATTGAACAATGTAAATTGTTTAAGAAAAAAATAAATTAGTACACTTTCATTTTTATCCTCCTCCCAACTCGATCACCCCAAAATTGATATGATTGCACTCTCCTCACTTCCCCATCAAGTTGTGCATCCTGTATGATTTCCCTCTCCATTTTACCTGATTGTTTTTGGTTGGTTGTTGAGTCATATTCATCATACCTCATGGTCCTGCCACCCACCTTACTGTAAAACCCACCTCCCCAAAAAATATCCCCAATTCTTGCCTCTTAACTGGACTCGGATCCATCTGCATGCATCAACCATTGCTTGTCTACAGTGTGGTGCATCTGCAGATGCTGGGGAGAGGTTGTCCTGACTGGAAGTAGGCCAACCAAGTTGGTTTTGGGTGGTGGTCCTACCCCTTACCCTACCACTAAAAAAAAAAACACACACACACAACCCAATCACGGCCTCCACTGCCACCGTCGCCTTCACACTCACATTGCATTGATTGGAATCGACCCTCGTTGTGCCCAGGATGATGATGGCATTGTAGTGGGATCTCATCTCCCGACCCCTCTCCTCCTCACCATCATCCCCTCTTTCATCCTCCTCCAGACCATTCTTCTTGTTCCTCCTCCCACAATGGAGGCAAAGGGTGCCCTGAGTCCATTGTCATGTTTGATTGTTGTATTTTCCTGTGATGCCATCAGCATTGTCATTGTATCATTGTCGTATGTTGTCGTATCTTCGTCATCATCATCGTAGTGGCCTTCCCCCCATCGTAGCATTGTCAGCACCGCTCATCATCCAGCCAACCCCACCCCCTGTGTTTGACCCGCTGCCTGCCCCAACCTGCCCTGGAGGCAGGATCTATTGTCAGACAACTGTCCGCCACCCCTCTATCATCATCCTCGATGGACAGGAAGGTGACGGCATTGTTCTAGCATGATAACAACAACCAAGCCACTGAGGGTGACTCATTACATCCGAGGTTGAATGACAGCCTTGCTTGACGCCCTCCCCATTAGGAGGCGGATGCAAGCCGGCTTGAGCGCTTGGAATTATGTGGCAGTCCAATGATGCAAGATATATTGTGGTGGCAAGAGTGTAAAAAATCTTCCCAGCTATCCAAACCAATAGAGAAGGAATGCAACAATCAAATACATACCATTGCAACACAACATGGTGGTACACACCAATCAATGATATGCCAGAAGATGCAATGGGACAATGCGATTGGACAATGCAACATGACCCCATAATGGGGATGAGACAATGCCAACGTTAAGGACAGAAACAACAATGGTAAAGACAATGATAAGATGAAGATGATGGCATCGGTGGGGCCGAGGACGAATGAACAGCAAGAGACAATGATCGGGTCATGATGGGTAACCAGCGGCCGGCAGGATACTGGTGGGTGCTGCAGCTCTCATCCTAGGCAACAATCAACTGTTGGTGACAATTTGGGGGGGAGGATATGAGGGAAAGAGTCACGTTGGGGGGTGAGATGACAGAAGAGTGGCCACCAGGGAGGTGATTTGGTGGAGTTTATAGAGCTCCACAAAATCAATTCAAGACCCACATTCTTCCCCCCCCCCCGGAGTGGGAGAAGGACCAGAACTTATTTTGCATGTGTCCTGGGCATAAGGTGGCGCTATTGGCACCATGATGAGCTCGTGATGAGGGCCCGATTGGATAAAAGATAGAGTGTCAGCTAGTCAGTCTTTTTATTTTTTTATTTTTCATAACTACAAGCCGATGGGGCCTTTGGCAAAAACCTTGGAAATTTCGTTGTTTGTTAATATTATTACTAATATTGTGTAGCAGTTTAACCCTAGTTAGTATGATGGTAGAAATTTTGTGTTATGGTATTTATGTCAATGTTGGAAATAGAAGTGGGCTCCGACAATTGATTGCTACTGTAAAAAATAATATGTTTCTATTATTGGAATTGCCTCTGCAAGCCATTTTGAATAGAAACATAACATAATTTGTTTAAGGCTGTTTTTACTATAGTAGTTGATAGATATTTTTTTGTTTTTGTTTGATGACCTTTGACATATTTTTTATTTTTCTATTTTTGGGCCCCTCAATTTGTCAGCCAAAATGATGCCAAAACACCCCCCATCCAGCCTTTATTTTTTACTTTTGCGCCGCTCAATTTGTCGAAATGCTCCCCAGCCCCCCCCAAAAAAATGAAATCACACCAATGACAGACAGGCATTTAAATTTTTTTAACTTATTTGATTTGTACGTGAGTAGCTTAAGGAAAGAAGAGCTCGAAGAGAAGCTGACTTCGAGCAGGAATTGTGAGCTTTAGTTTAATCTAATCTAAAGCGAGCAAGAGGACGCATGCAAAGCCTAACTTTTAGAGTTGGGCAGCTTTCGCAGAGGCCCAGCCCAGCAGCAAGTGCTGAGACTTGATCGGCCCGAGATTCAGGCACAAATCAAAGGACAGGCCCTCTTCCACGTGGCAGAGCATTTTAAGAAGATTGCAAATGCAACTCTTCTTATGTGGGCAAACAAAATGTTGACGAGGGAGGCTGAGTCACATGCTCTGAGACGTGGCAAATTCTGAATTTGAAGCTGAATGATGTGATGCTGAAATGATGCTTAAATGACGCTGAAATGATGCTGAAATGATGCTGAAATGATGCTGAAATGATGCTGACTTCGTTGAAGCTGATGGCTCAGAGCTAGTAGAGCTGGCGATGGTCATTGCACATGTGTTTGAATACATTCACGAATTACACCCTGGGAATCGAACACCAGGGCCCCTTTTGGCTGCTTTACTAAAAAAATTGGGGGTGATGGCGGCATGATGCAAAGCAGTCGCACATCACTGGGGGTGCCAATGGCAAAGCAGGCACCAATGACATTTTGTCAAGGGTAGCTGAACAACACATCCGGCATGTGGATGCAATGGAACCAATGACCTTTTGTCAGAGGCATGGAATGGAATTGGTTGAATGGCTCGTACGACCTTTTGTCATAGGCATGGGATGGGATTGGCATAATGACTCGTATGACCTTTTGTCATAGGCATGATATGAATCGCTGGGTGATGATACCTAACACAATTGAAGAAAACCAGTGTAGTACGTCGTCCCGAATGATGAATCACCGTGCTCGAAAGCCTTTTGATAACAATGCAAGCGGTGCCCTGCAAAATTTGGGTCATCGATTAATAACCTCCCTGAAGGGGTAGCGATCCCCATGCTGAATGATTGTGCGGCAAAAAATTCAGTCAGGCACTGGATGAATTCAAACATTCCAATGTGCCTTAGATAGGTTTCTCGGCAAGGACGGCAACAGGTTCGCCATGGGGAGCAACAACTTGAGCAGCGATGGCCAACATGGCTTTGGTTGGAAGAAGAGTGTTCGCTTGGCATGGCTTACTAGAAATGCGAAACCATGGGTGTGCCTGCCCCGGGTGCACAATCAAATCATGAATCAGAGAAGATGTCCGGGGGGCAAGGCCACGCCATGTGGGCAGGGAGAGCGAATACACACAGGTAACCAGCCTGTGCAATGTGATGATGATGTGCTCGGGGCTATTACAAATGCCCATCGATCCCATCTTCCTCACTCTTGAATATGCTGCACTCAAGTGTTGCCACGCAGTCCATGGTCCTAAAAGGCAAATTGATGCTGGCTGGCACTCTCTGACTAATGATTGTGTAGGGGCTATCCGAAGCGTCCTTCGGGGCAAAGCCAAAGCGAGCAAAACTGCTCATCATCATCGATAGGCAACCCAGTGGGATAGGGGTGGCAATCGCCAATAACCAATTTGGTTGAATTTCTGCAACTCAAAGTACAGAAGCTTGATTGTAGCAAGGCGTGAATTACTTGATTATGCAGAAGCCACATTGGGCCCGGCGCCAACAAATGATGGTATGGGTGGCAAATGTCCCCAGAGGCAGCAGCATGATATTATCTGCAGCAAAAAACAAAATAGGTGTTGGAGAAAAAATAGAGGTTAGCACGGCTCCAAAAAATAAAATATGGCAATCAAATGATGACTGATCAGCGCCCATTGGCATGATGATTTTTGATGGTTGCCCGTCCGCACGATGGTAGTTGATTATCGCCTGTCGGTGCAATGAATATTGATTTGTGCCCGCCAGCGCGATGATTATTGACGATCGCCCATCGGCGCGATGAATGTTGATATTCGCTCGTCAGCGCGATGATTACTGACAATGATTACTGACGATTGCCCGTCGGCGCGATGAATGTTGATTTTTGCCCATCGGCGCGATGATTATTAATGGTCGCCCGTCGGTGCGAAGATTATGAACGATCACCCGTCGGCACGATATGGACGCTCATAGGCGCGAGGAATGTTTATTGTCGACCAAAATCGGCGGCAAATGGCCTCGGGCACAATAGGCAAATGGCCGGAGGCACGATAGCTCGAATGGCTGTATCATTCGGCGATGGCCAGGGGGGGCGCGAATAGCACGAATGGCAGACACAATTGCGGCGAATGGCCTAGGGGGGTCATAACGGCGAATGCCGCAGCGCAATAATGGCAACGGCCGGGCAGCTGGCCACAAATGCAAATAATCAGCGATGGCCGGGCAGCGAATGACCGCGTGCGAATAATCGGCATCGGCAACGGCCAATGGCGAATGGCCACGTGCAAATAATCGGCAATGGCGAATGGCCGCGCACAAACAATTGGGAACGGCGAATGGCCACGCGCAAACAATTGGCAAAAGCGAATGGCCGCATGCAAACAATCAGCAACGGCAGCTTGCCATGCGCAAATAATCGGCCCGCGCACAAATAATCTTAATGTCAATTTTTGCCGGTCGACATGACGATGGGGCCTCGGCACGATAAAAACTTGACAATCAAAAAGAGGATGGAAGATGAGTCCGAAACGTGATAGAGCACCACTTAAGGAAAGAAGAGCTTGAAAAGAAGCTGACTTCAAGCAGGAATTGTGAGCTTTATTTTAATCTAATCTAAAGCAAGCAAGAGGATGCATGCAAAGCCTAACTTTTAGAGTTGGGCAGCTTTCGCAGAGGCCCAGCCCAGCAGCAAGTGCTGAGACTTGATCGGCCCGAGATTCAGGCACAAATCAAAGGACAGGCCCTCTTCCACGTGGCAGAGCATTTTAAGAAGATTGCAAATGCAACTCCTCTTATGGTTGGTACCTACCGATCTGTATGCATTTATGATTTTACATGTCCTCATCTGGTACAAAACTCACATACATATGATATGTAGGAGCACTGGTATGATGCAAAAAGTCGAATGAGTACACAATAAGTCCAAATGCATACAGCCCCTTAGAAAAAGACTACGAAGGAATTTAATTAACACAAAAAGTACGTGGGAACCATTACTCAAATCCTACGAATCTGTGATGCCTGTGATGCCTGTGATGCCATACATTTAAATTATTTCTCTTATCTGATATCTTATGTGGACAGTCCAATACCATAATCGCCCCCCCCCCCCCTTCGTAGAAATGACATAGGAACTGCACGTGGTCAAATTATATTCTACGTAGGAATTTCATTTACACACACCAATGACACACACCGACGATGACGACAGACATTTAAATTTTTTGCTTATCTGAATATCAAATTGGCACTTCAAAAAGCTTCACAAAATGACCATATAACTCTTAAATTTGAAATTACATAGCAAAGACAACCTGTAAATTTGAATATGGAGACACTCCATACATAGTTTTGAATTTACAGAATTTCAATGGGGTCTGCTGTTGGTGATTCCTGGGTCCTGCACAACAAGTTTTTCCACCCAAAAGAAAATTGCAGGTAGCCAATAGTGCCAACTACCTTGGTGTACAATGGTCAGGATTTACTTGGTGCCCTAGCTCCCAGTACCCAGGACAAGCTTATGCTCATGTACGATTGGTAAGTACCATAGCACACCAATAATTTTTTCTAGACAGAAGCAAGTAGGATCATTCTTAGATAGAAACGATTCGAACATCATTGGAGACGAGACAGAATCTCTCATCTCCACAGATCTTTTACCATCCATCGGCATTGCTTCCTCATTGTTTTTTGTTCAAGCCTTGCTTCCAACAAGCAAACACAGCATCATATTGCCATTGATCAAAAGACCAGGCTATGCACACAAAAATCTTCATCCCACCATTCACTCCCTAGAGCAATTTTTACTAGGCAAAAGAAACAGCCATTCCTGCCACTTTCCTCTTTGCTTAAACACACAATTTAGAATAATACATATTAGGACTTTGTCAAACCAGAAACAAAGGGATCGCAAAATTAGGAACAATGCACAAATATCCTCCAAAACAGAACTAGAGTGAAATGCTGGGAATATTCATAAATGATTGACAATCATGATGAGTGCTACTATGAGTTCCATGACAAAGAGGTGAAGCAGGAGGTGACCTAGGCAGGTGGATAATGTTTCCCCTGAAGTGAAAAATGAGTGTAAATGAGTGATATGTAGTTCAGGTTGGGAGTAGAAAATTATGAGCTTATTTTAATGCTTAAAAATGAAGTGGATCACCCTGGCCAA
>JALLPB010001280.1:0-14118 GCA_036939975.1 Cyclostephanos tholiformis | reverse complement strand
TCTGCACTCAGGGAAAATGTCAGTTATGATATTCGCGCGCCATAAATTATGTTTTGATTTTACATAGGAATTAATAGTATCAGATACCCATGCACATGGCACATCTTTTAGAATTAATGTTGTGTTCACCTATTATTTTGAACAATCCATCACCATGAGCCAAACGATATTCCTCCAAGAAGATTACACAAAGAAGATTCGAAAGGCAGCAAAAAATGCCGCAATCAATGTGGCGATTGCTGACCTGGTTGCAGCCAGAGATATCCGTCATGCTGGTGGCTGCAAAAGACTGAGTAAGTGCAGTAATCGGTACAAGCATGTGATAGCATCGCTGCATTCAGTTGGAGTCGTAATAACTTACAATGCTCTGGTGAAGCGAGTGTCAAGGGCATCGGCACTAGAAAAAAATATTGCAGAGATTAGAACCACCAAGACATCTGAATCATCAGTGGTGTCCTCCTTATCCCATCACAAACAAAACAGCACTTCACTCACGTCTGAGAACACTGCCAGAAATCCTCACATGACGATCATTTACAAGAAACTTCTGAACTCATCTCTATCGCTTTGGGCCGGCCCAAAGGAAGCTCCAATGCCAAAAAGAAGCTAGACAAGGAAAACGAATATAAATGCATTAATGCCATTGCTTTGGAATACTCTATCAAACACAACATGTGTAATTCTGTTGGAAGTAGGGTGGACTATGGGTTCTTGGCATGCCTCATTGATGAGAAGAAGAAAGAGTTCGGCATTGATTGCAGCATTTCAAAAAAATCAATAATGGATAGAATATACAAAGGTAGACTTACGCCACAACTTGCATCTGGAGTCAAATCTCCGTTGGAAGAAGTCGAGTTGGCTCTTGTTGAAATTTGCATTCAGATGGGTAAAATCCGCCAGCCTCTTTCTTGCACTGAAGCCATCGCACTGATGAATAGTATGATAGAAAAGACACACACACAACAGAAGTTGGTAGGCTTCCAACAAAGTAGGAAGCTTGGTACAGAAGCTTTCAAGAAAGGAAAAGTTACATCAGGTTGGTGGAGGGGTTTTTTGAAGCATCATGAACGTAAACTTGTTACCAAGCGAGGCGAAAAATTTGCTTTAAATAGAAGCGATTGGACGACCTTACCAAATATCAAACAAATGTACGAAGTAATCTACGATGAGATGGTAGATGCCCACGTAGCAGTGACACTCCAAATTCCAATTTTCACAGATATCAATGGGACACCCGTTGATGACGAAACAAACAAGTTCGGTCTGAAACAGAATATTAAAATCACAAAACCCGAATGAATTTTGTTTGCCAATGAGGGTGGATTCAACACGTCACAAAAGAAGGATGGGCATGTTGGTGGTCAGAAATTTGTGGTTGAAAGAGGAACAACCCCGCAGATAATGGCTTCGACAACAGACCACAAATTTACCTTGCTCCCATTCACATCCGTGTCTGGCGAAGCAGTTTGTTCTGTCATAATTTTCCAGGGCAAAGGTCATGTACCTACCACTTGGAGGACTGGTGTTGATCTCACTGTAACTCCAATTTTGACTGAGGACGGAATGGAATTAGATTTGGAATTTAATTTTGGTGAGGGCAAGTATTATCCGGGAGGACCGACATGCAAATATAATGGAAAAGTGGTTGATTGCCTTGCATACACCTCGGAGAGCAGTGGAATTACTGGAGAAATATTGGTTGCTATTCTTACCTATTTCGATACAATAGATCTCTTTCCACGTGTGCCTGACGGACCAATCTCTATGTTGTTGTTGATGGACACCTAAGTCGTCTTGCGCATGTGTTTGTTGAGTACATAAACAACAACAACCATATCTGGAAGGTTTGCCTTGGCGTCCCATATGCCACTACATTGTGGCAGGTAGGAGACGCATCAGAACAGAATGGAATGGTGAAATTAGAATGGTATCGTGAAAAGAGAGAGTTATTAACGTGGAAGTACTCTAACAACTTACCTCGGGCAATTCGTCCGGAAGATGTCATGCCGTTGATGAACAAGATATTTAACAAATCATACAACAATTTAGCCAACAACAAAAAGGCTGTCGCTGTTCGAGGGTGGTATCCACCCAACATGGTTCTACTCAAGCACCCTTCCCTTGTTGCTAGTAGTGAGAATCCACTAAAACTATCAAATACGCAATTGGCTTTTCAAGAAGTAAATGTTGACTCTGAATTAGCAGGAAGTGTGTTGGACAAACTTATAAGAGAAAGGGGTAAATCGGAAGGGGCAAGGAAAGCGGCTGAGAAGCGGAAGCTCACAAGTGAAACAATAGCTGAAAATATTTATAAGTCCCAAAGGCTTACCTCTGGAGTCATGACGAATAATGCCATCCACTGCATCAATGATCCCAGATTCCTCGACCCTTTTTTGTTTGCATTACATTGAAACTGCTAAAAAGGAAGCGGAAAAAACATCTAAGTGTAGAGCACTCAATATCAAGTTAGTGAGTGCTGTCAAGGCTTTGAGAGCAAAACGGGGCCATGAGAACACCCATTACTTTCAGCAGTGTGACAAGAATGAGTGTGGGGCTTACCTTCAGTATAAGAAACAACCAAAGGATAAGGCTATGCCAAAGGACCTTCCGGGATGAAGACAGCGTTACGTTGAGTGGGTTGGTCGGCCGTCTCCCACTTCTTCCCCATATCAGAGTGATGAAGAGGAGAATTACGATGCTGATGCTGTGGATGGATTGCTTGGGATAGCAAACACAGAACTGATCTCCAGGGCCGGTGACCGTTTCGAGGAGGTTGAAGATGAAGGGGGCATTATCGATGAATATGATGAATATTGATCAAATGCATAACAGTTAAAAAAGATAAAGAAAAACTCACCCGGCTCTCATACTCGCAGCGCGCGATGGACGCCCTTGTGCAGTCGTTGGGTGCGTCGTTGATGCGTGACAGCGGCAATAGGGATGACTCGCGGCAATCGCAGGGGAGGGGGCAGGCACGATCATCAAACGCTGCCTCCATCAATGTCGTTGACGTCGTCCCTCCACCCGAACGACCGCACATTCGGGCGGCCCGGGGTGGGGGAGCAGGAGACGATCCGTCGTCTTCCATCCCGCCGCCGCCGCCAACCGCGCGCCTCCTCCCGCATCCGTATTTGGCAACGTCGTCGTCGTGATCCATCCCACCCCCCGTCCCCCCCCGTCGCACCCGCGCCCCGCCCCTCCCTCAATCGGTTGGGGATGACGTCGTCCGATTTCAAACGCGGCCTCCATCAACGTCGTTGTCGTATTCCCCCCCCACGAACGACCTCACATCCGGGCGGCCCGGGGTGAGGAAGCAGGAGACGATCCGTCGTCTTCCATCCCGCCGCCGCCGCCGACCGCGCGCCTCCTCCCGCGTCCGTATTCGGCAACGTCGTTGTCGCGATCCATCCCCCCCCCCGTCCCCCCCCGTCGCACCAGTGCCCCGCCCCTCCCTCCCTCGGTCGGGGATGACGTCGTCCGAGTCTGACCCGACGTCGGTCCCGGACGTCGCCCTCCAGTCGCTGAACCGGGCAACGCCGTCATCTTCCTCCGGACGTCGTCCAAGACCATCCTCTGACGTGTCGATCTGGGCATGGCGACCGGGGATGGGGGGATGCTTTGGTCCCGGCAGGAGAGGTGCGCAACCATTGTTGTGGTGAGTAGAGATGCGTTGTTGTTTGTGTGATAATAATATTATGTGTGGAAAACTCATAACTGACATTTATTTCTACATGACAAATGTACCATGTTCTACGTGTACTATTTAGGCGCACAATCCGGTTCCACCATGTCAGAGAGAGCATCTATTAGGAAACCTTCCTAAGTATTTCAGAGTGCGGGCAGTTGGACTTAAGCTCTTAAGGGTGTCCACTGACGTTTTGCTGTGTCAGTTTTGGATTGGGTGCTTGTTGTCACTTAACAATAATGGGCCAAAGGCGAGCATCATAACTGACATTTTTGTGCGCCTAAATAGTTTTTGACTGGTAGTAAATCCTAAATTTTTGGGGTTTAAGCGAATTTAGGTAGCCACCTACAATTTGAATATATTTACAAAAATTATTTCCTACATTACGGCTTCGTTAGCTCAGTTGGCAGAGCGCAGGTCTCATAATCCTGAGGTCGTGAGTTCGATCCTCACATGGAGCACGCTTAATTTTGGACGCCGCCCAGTTGTTTTCGTGAAATGGTATCGTCATCGAACAACGACCACGCCCCCGAATTTTTACATGAATAAATAAAAAAATTAATAAACGCCCGCCATGGCATCCTTCCTCCAGAGGACCAATCCGTGGATCGAGTCGACCTTTCTGTACGCGTCGTCTTTCGATCCGGACACATTCCAAGAAAAGCAAAAAGAACCTCGGGAGGAGGAAGAGCCGGAGGAGGTCCAGACCAATGACACCATCCCATCCGGATTAACCCCATCCCAGCCGCCACATCCCCCCTCCTACAACGTCGGCGCATCATCATCCACCGTTCCTCCCACCCCACCCTCGCGACGGGGGAAGTTCGTTCAGGTCATACACGTCGGGGGCGACATCGACTACTACCACCGCCGTAGTCCCGCCGCCACCCGTCGCGATGGTCCGACTTCCCTCCCACCCCACCTCGTCGTGCACGACGGGGAGTACTCGGCCATAGCATTCCTGTCCCCCGAAACCTGCGAGGCGTACATCCACGACGATACCCCCCTCCCGTCGAGGAGGTCGTTGATCGGTATTTCCAAATACACCGTCTCGACGATATTGCAGTGCTGTCGATGCCCTCCCGCTCCTACCACGCTGTCCCGACCTCCACCGTCTTCGTCTTCGGCTGCTCCACCTCCAATGTCGTCGTCGTCGTCGTCGTCGCATCGAGCCGACGACGACGCGAGGAAGGATGATCCTCGCGCCGACGTCGATGATCTGCCATTGCCAGATGACGATTCGCCGGATGCGACGCTGCCATTGTCGGAGGAGATGCAGGCCGAGGTCGACGACGCCGCGGCGCGATCGCGATCGGGGCATCATCGCGCGGGCCGCGCGGCCCATTCGACCATCCTCTCGTACCTCCTATTCACGGACGTTCCGGGATTCGCGTCCTCGTCCTCGTCCGTCCCACCCCCCCCCGCCGGCCGATATCAGCTCATACCGACGGAGCTGCAGGTACAGCTTTTGTCCCAGGTACCCGACCTAAGCCTGTACATGTGCCTTTACCTGCAGGGATCGATAGCGAACGTCGGCGCCGAGAACGGCGGACTGATCGGCGATCCCGTCGACGTTCATTGTTCGGTCTCGTTGCGACGGGCGCTCATGCGCCATCGAAGGCTGTACGGCGGCGACGATAACGAAAACGACGACGATGACAAATACGACCATGACGACGACGTCCCCGACGACAGCGAGGGGGAGGGATACTCCCATTCCGTGCTCATCCGAAGGTTGGAGGCGGTGCACTGCTATTATTACTGGTTGGATCGACAGCGGCGACGGAATTTAACGTTCGGGAACGACGACGACGATGTCGATGACGCCTACGAACGGCGATGCCGTCGCGGCGGTGCCAGGGCGAAAAAGAAACAATACGGGAGGAGGAATCGAGGGGAGGGGGGTAGAGGTAGAGGTGGAGGTCGAGACGGTGCGGGGCGACGTGACGACGTCAGCGGCGATGACGAGGATGTTCGTCGGATCGCCGCGTTGGCCGATTCGGAGGAAAATCTCATCCCGGAATGGCCATGGGAATCGCGATTGACCGCCGTCGAACCTACTCCATACTCGCCGCTCGACGAAAGGCGCGACGACAACATCGATCCGGGGGCGGGAGATGGTCGTAAGGGAGGCTTGACCGTTACCAAACGAGGGAATGGAGGAGAATGCGGTGGAGTCGGAGCGATACTAGGTAACGACGATATCAACGGCCTCTCCCTCGAAGTTGAGTACCAAGATGAAGCTACCAACGCGACTGACGACCAAGTCGGTGAGCTCGCATCAACCACCGCGAGTGTCATGGCCAAAGCGTTGGTACATCGAAGAAAACAACACGGCGATGTCAATGAGCTATTTAACAGCTCACAAGATATCGACGACATTCTCGGGTTGGAAGATGATATCGAGTCTGGCTTTATTACAACCATTACAAATCGCAATGATGAGATGCGTCCGCATTTCGAAGTCGATGCCGTCAGTGGCACGGCCGAAGTGATCGCTGGTTCATCGGCCGGAAATAATGACGAACATGTGACTGAAATTAACGACTTTGACGGTCGTGGAGAGATTGATGACAATGCTCCCTCCTTTGTCGGTATTGATGACATGATGGTCGACGATGAGGACGACAGTGACGATGAGGAGAAAGAAGGAGGAAGCGATTTAGATTATTTCGACACGAATCACGAGCGGGATGTAGAGACCCAGGGAGCGTTGACACAGCCGCCGGACATCGAGAGGGCAGCGCATGGTCACCCCTACGGTGATGGCGACGATACAGATGAAGAAGCAATGGTGACAGTAGTAGACGACAATCCTGAATCTCAAGTAATTCTTCCCTCCTATCCTTTGGGAAAAACATCAAAGGCAAAGATCAACAAGGAGCAGTCGGCAGACGAAGAAGTGAGCGAGCTCGAGATGGATCCAAAAGTGAGCAAATCAAAGAAAAAAGCATCAGTGAGACCAAGGCGGCGTGTCTATGAAAGCGACGATACAGTTGATGCCAATGCTGAATCTCAAATAATTGTTCCATCATGTCCAGAGGGGAGAACATCGAAGAAAAAGATCAATACAGAGCAGTCGGCAGACGAAAAAGAGAGCGAGCTCGAGATGTATCCAAAAGTGAGCAAATCAAAGAAAAAGTCATCAGTGCGACCGAGGCGGCGTATCTATGATAGCGACGAAGACAGCCAAGGATCGCAAATTCCTATTCATCTTCGTAAGGCACCGCCGGAGACGCTGGCATTGGCGTCGACTGCCCCCTTGCATCGGGGTGAGGAGAGGCTGGAGGAATCTCAAATACTGTTCCCACCGAGGAAGGCACCGATGGAGACGTTGGCATCGTCGTCGACTGCCGTCACGCATCGTGATGATGGGAGGCATCAAGAATCTCAAATACCGTTCCTGCCGATGAGAGCACCGATGGAGCCAATGCGGTGGACAGTGGAGGAAGTGGAGAATGAGGAGATAAGAGAGGAAGGCTTTAGGCAGCAAGAATCTCAAATTCCTTTCACGCGAGACAGCAAGAAGCAAAACACGAAGGGAAGACAGCGTAAGGGGGAGAAATTGGCTGAAGATCTTAACGCCAAATCCTCATCAGCAATCAGGATACCAAAGCTGTCAAAGAAACCGACCGGACGCAATGAGCATCCAAAGCACGTAGTCGAGAAAAGTCAAGTATCACTTAATTGTTTGGGGGAGCGAACGTCGAGCGTAGCATTAACGTCGAGCCGAAAATATCACGACGACTACGATGACTCTTCTGACAAATGGATGAGACTACGTAGACGTAAGCCCACATCTAGATCGAGGTCTGTGGCATCACCGCCAAAACAGATGAAGACGCGTGCTGCTGCTGCTACCGCTGCCGCAGCTAGTGATGAATCGACCGAGTCAATATTTGAGTCTCAGGTTGCCGGTGAGGGGAGCGAGGAAAGTGTGCCACCTCCTCCTCCACAGCCGCCCATCGTCTCATCCTTGAGAAAGAAGCCATCAGCTGCAACAACCACTTACCTTCGTGACGATGACACTGATGACGACGAGGCCGAGCAACCAATAAAAAGCAATCGCGAGGACGAGGATATCCAAGAGAAAATTCATGGAGCGCCTTCGATTTCAGCAATCAATCAAAGAACTGCGCACGATGGTGGCAATGATGGTCGTCCCGACAACTACCGTGGTCGTCCTGCTACTGCAAACTTCGATATGTCGTTCATTTCAACCAGGGCCTCAATCTTTTTAGGGCTGTCAACTTCATCCCAAAGAGTCCCCCAAGGCGAAAGTTCGCAATCCTCAAAAATGGGCGAATCCGGTGAATACTTAGTGGGTAACGATGTAGCTCCAAACAATCGAAAGCGCGCGGCGAAGGAATTCGATATCGTGGATGTGGTCGAAAGGGCCAGGGGGCTGAATGGGCTTTGAGACGCACTCCGGACTCGACTATATTCTGATGCGATTATCCGTATCAAACCATGATTGTTTACTTAAACACACACACACAATTAAGACTGCACTTCTATTGCAATTTGTGACAGAGGGTTGTGACGCATTCAAGAAACACGATCTGGATGACGGACAACAGCTTCCATCAGGTAATCAGCATCAAATTATTCGGATGGTTTTCGGTGTTGGTATTTTCTTGTTACACTCACATGCGATACGATATTTAATTAGGCATGTTGCATAGTAGCAATATAGGTATTTGTTAATAATCATCATACTTGTGATAATCTGTCCTAACGCCACAGTTCCCTCATCTATTCGAAAATTATTGTACATTCTAATAATATGACTCTACATACCTAACGAGAGTGCGAGAGAGAGAGAGCGAGAGCAAATCCAGCCCGCCTCGCGATCACAATGCCCTGCTCTTACTCATAATATATGTCCGACCAACCCCCGACGGACACGCACCATATATGTCCTACGGGGAACCCTTCTAAGCGGCGATGCCACCATCCCCCCCCCCACCGCCCCCCAAGCCATCCAACTCCAACCCTACGTTCGTTCCACCATCCAGGACGTAGCATTCCAACGCCTTCCTCAACAGCGCCATGTTCGCACGATCGAGATCGACCTTGCGTTCCATCACTCCCACGGCCGGATGATGGATGATCCCCCCGGGCACGCTCGTTATTCCCAACATGTCCCTCAATGCATTGGACGGCGAATTCGCCCCCCCGTTTATCACGACCGAGTAAAATCTAACCCGACAGTCGGGGGCGCTCGCGATCCTCGCGGCCATGCGCTCCCACGCGACGTTCGTCGTGCGGCACGTCTTGCACCAGGGCGCCGAGAAGCGAACGACGCGAAGCATGCCATCGTCGTCGCGGCGGTGCGCGTCGTGGCACGGACGTCGGTCGACGACGTCGTCGTCGTTGCTCCCATCGCGCCGTCGTTCGATGCGGTCGAGATCCCGATCGAGCAGTAGCACGCGTTCGCGATAATCCTCGATGGAATGCAATTCGATCACGGTGGACGTCGTCCGTCGTTCGTTGATAACCGTCCTCGATCGAGACTTCGCCATCGTAGTCGCGGCGACGACGGTGGGATCGTCATCGTCGTCGTCGTCGTCGTCGAGGAGGGAACGGAGGGACTTGCGTTCGCCGCCTCCCTCGCCGTCGACGTCGATGACGTCGTAGTCGGCGGAATCGGCGTCGTCCTGATAATACCTGTACCGCAGCGCCGCGGCGTACTCGCGGGGGCGGCGGCGGCGCGAGTCCACGACCGCCGGAGGAGGAGGATGGCGCCCCCGGACGATGACATCGACTGCGACGGGGGACGATGGGAACGACGAGGGCGCCGTTACTAGGGCGGTGGTGGTGGTGATCGCGGCTATTGCCGATGCCACGGCGATGGCGGCGGCCGCCGAGAGCGTTCTCCTGAGCGTCATTTTCGTCATGCTAATATCATATATTCGGCTCTCCGTCATATTATTATTATGGTGGGTGGGGGGGGCCGAGATTATTCACGGGTCCGCCCTGTCTTTTGTGAATATACCGAAAATAAATATAAAGGTATATAGAATAATGTGAATGCTCTCCGTAGGGCGGGCTGATCCACAGCACCCACAAGCGATGCATTCTGCGTTCTGCCATGAGCCTGCTGCATGCATGCTCTGTGTTCCTCTCCGATTTTTGGACGCCGAAGTTCTTTTTCCTTTTTCCCCATAATATTCGCGGTGTCAAGTCTTCGAAAATAATAATATTACGGCGAGGCTGGCGCTGAGGTTGAGGGAAAAGGAGGGGAAGCCCCCCATTTAATCTCCATCGGGCTTCCCCCCTTTTTATGAGGTGATCCCATAACACAACTTATCACGTAAATAAATAGGTAGTAATCATGTTCATTTAGGCAGATCTCACTTTTATTATTTTGGGACCATCGCTAGCTACACCTGCACTCCTGCCTATTGGTCTTTCTCTCTGCCCTTGCGATGCGCGGGCGGTATATAAGGATTGGAGACCCGTCGTAACTGCACCTGCCCTTGCTCTTCGTTGTTGTTGTCGCGACCGCCGCCGCTCCTCGTCGGAGCCCCTCCCGCTCCGCAGCGACTTTCCCTTCGCGCCAGCACCCCACCTCCCTTGCCGATGGTTTGCTTTGGGAATTTAATCACCGCGGCGGTCATGTTATCCTTGCTCCCCTTTTTTAAGCAAAGATCGAGTACCTGGTAAACCCCAGGTCAATGGAGGTGGGTATATTTCCGCGATGAGTAAGTTTGTAAGCGCAATATAAAAAAAGAGCGAGCTGCCGATTTCGCGCTGGAGTACTCTCATGTTCAGAGAGCTGGTCGGACAATCACTCCTGCAACTCACCTCCTCGCATACCAAACCCAAATCCCTCTCCCCCTCCGCGAATATGTCCGCGACCATCTTTACGCATTCCTGATTCGTTTGCACATCCCAAATGCCGTCGCAAGCGATAACAATGAACTCGTCCTCATCGGGATCGCGATTCTGAATGATTATGTCCGGGACGGGGGAGACCTTCTGCTCCGACGGGCGGAGCATCGGAACATCGTCGCCGTCACCATCGCCCCCCGATACGGCATTCTTCCCCCCCCCCCCCCCCCCCCTGCTCCCGTTTGGTCGAACGCCGAGCGGCGCCCCCAGTCTCCCCCCTCGATCCGGTGGCGACAACGTCCAGGTCCTTGAAGCGATAATCGCCCAGTCCGCGACTTACCGCCAGGTCCCCCTCGACCCTCCCCCCCGAGACGTAACCCCCCGCCTCGCGTATCCTGCGTTCCTCGTCCTCGTCGTTCGGCTTGTGATCGTACGATAACGGCACGGCGCGATGGGACGATCGGGAGTAAACCGCGCGCGAATCGCCGGCGTTCGCGCACACTATCCACATGGGCGTGGTCATGACGACTACGGCGGTGGTGCCGGCGTCCTCGTCGTCGGACGGCACGGGATGATCGATCGCGGCGGCCACGACGCAGGCGTTACCATCGCCGATCGACGACGGATGGCGCGCGAAGTCCGAATGGTGATGTCCCAAGGCGTATGGGACGTTGGAGTCCTCGACCCTGCAATCCCCCCGTACCTGGCCCAGGATTTCGGCGTCAAGGTCCAAAAACGCATCGCGCAGGCTCCGTTCGAGCAGTACCATCAATTCGCGATCGTACGTCGCCTGAGCGTATTGATATTCCGTATTGTTCTCCATATCGTCGTCGTCGTTTTCGCCGCTTTCCTTGGCAATTTTATTGACGGCGTCATCGGATGCGAAATGCCTCCTCACCTGCTCCTTGATCGCGCGCACCCTCTCGTCGCTATCGTGTCCCCTCTTCTTCAGCTGCTGTAACCTCAATCTGTCCTCCTCGTACTTCTCCTTCCCCCCCGCACCCGACGACGCCGCGACGGTTGTGGGCATCGCCTTTGGGGGGGGCGACGTCGCATCATCACTCCCACCACGTGGCGGTCCACCATCCCCCCCCGATTCGGACATTTTGATATCGGCGGTCGTCGGCACCGTCGTCGGCACTGTCGTCGTCGTCGTCATAGCATCTCTCGCCGCGGTCGTCATCGTCATCGCCGTCGTCGTAGCATCCCTCGCCGCGGCCGAAGTAAGTCCCTCCCGAATCTTCGCCAGGTGCCCCTCCCGTTCCGACCATCGAACGGCATACTCCGCGAACGTACCGCGACGAGATAAAACGCGCAGAAAATTCATGGACGCGTATTCGGCAGCGAATTTACCACCGTGTCCATCGAATACGGCGAATAACGCGTGATTGGGCAGGGGTATGCGTTCGTATGAGGTTTTCTTTTCGAGCGGCGTCTTCTTCTTGGATGGGGGCCACGTGTCGCACGGGGCGCGTACCGAAGGGAGGGGGGGGGGGGGGGAGAAATAGGGAATGGAGAGGGGTCGGATCGAAAGGGCGGATTACGGGGGGGGGGGGTAAGATGGGGATATGGGGTTGAATATTACACAATCCGACGCATTACCATTGGCGAGCATTCATCGAAAAAAGGTGGAATCGACCAAGAGGCAATACCCTCGAGCCCGGAAATAATAAACGATGACGAAAAACAAAAAATACAGGGAGAGTTGTTGGAATGACTGTTCGCCGATAATTCCTCCGACCAACCACGACGACGACCTGAAACAAAATCAAAGCAAATCACGAACGACCGCCAATGCCGGCCGATTACACCCATCGCATAGTTTCTCCTCACCTTTCCGTTGTCATCCACCTCGCTTTCGTCATCACCACCGCCAACGGATGCGGCGGACACGGGCCTCTCGGCATAAAGGAAGGGCTGGGCGATGTGCGCGTCCTCCATGTGAACGCGCCATCCCTGCATGCTCGATATGCCATATTGGAGTCCGCCGCCGTCGGGGGATGATGACGACGGCATTTCGTCGATCGTTATCCCAACGTGCGTTTCCTTGTCGGTTATCGGCGTGCCGAGTAGGTTCCCCATTATTATTCTTGCAATCCTTTATAATTTAAAATGGGACAAACAGTGACCAACCTGGCCTGTCGATCGGGTCGATGTGTCAATATACCCCCAGTTCGGAGCGCCGCATCCCGAGACGATCGGTGTGTGTTTTTCGTGTGTCCCCGTTCGTTCCGAGCCGCGTCAAGTTTCAAGATACTGATCAGCAGATTTTTTCTCGCTCCTCAAGAGTTGGTTGTTTGCTTTTATTACTACTACCTATTTTTTATGGTGTCGTTGTCTCGTGACTCGCTCGTCTGTCCATCGAACTCGTACGTACCTACTGAGGTTGAGGGAATAAGATAACTACCAGCACTAGCGTTACTACAGGACACACAGAGGGGGGGGGGAGGCCATCTCCTCCTCCTCTGCGAGGTTCTAAAAAATATTGTGGCCGTCTCCTCCTTCTGTATTGCGCATTTTTTGTTTTGCGTGGTGGGAAAGGTTCCATTCGCCCAAAGGTTAGATTCAAAAAGTACGCCTTCATAGTTTAAATTTCATATTTTAATAAGTATGATTTCTGATTTCGTAGTTTATTACTTAAAAAGTACGAATCTGTATTTTTTTAGTTTGTTATAATAAAAAATAGTACGAATCTGTATTTTTTTAGTTTGTTATTACTATTCTACTACGAAGATGAAATAATGCTAGTTATCGCCATATTCGACCTCGAACAATGGCTCTTCGTTTGCGACGGTGAGCTGCGTGATCACCGCGCATGCATAAAAAACACTACTGTGCTTTAGAATGTTGTGGCGGTATACCTGCCCGAGGATCCCCTAAAATTTAAGGCGCTCGCGGACAATACGCGCGTCATGCCCCCCCGATGATCCCACTGCCGATCGCGGATAGGAGCAATCGTTCGACACCAACCATGCATACGGCGCAGCTCATACCTCCCACGCGAAATGTGGCCGTGGCCTGTGGCGGTGCCGTCTATTTCGTCCGGTCGCGTTCCCACCGATCCTCCCCTTCTCTCCCCCCCCCCCTCCTCCTCCCCAACCCCGAGTCATCACGACGATATGTAACGCCCCCGTCATCGTCAATCAAATACATCGACGCGACTTGTCGTCTCGTCGTTGTGTTCTTATATTTTTGTAATAATTGTGGAGTATACGGTACATGTAATTGTTCTTAGGTTGGTTGGCTGGTTGGTTGTTGCGTTCTGCTTGCTTGCGCGCACCCAGCCTTGCCATGATGACAATCGCGCTGGTTGTGCGCGCATGTAATTCAGTCATGAGTTACATATGTAGCTTAATACCGACAACTTTCTGCTGGAACTGCTGAAAATCTGGAACTTATTTTCCATGTTGCTAAAAAATCAGCAACGCTTTCTTGTTGCTAATTTTTTTGCAACACGGAAGCACCTAGTACAAAACCCACGAATTCCTACGTGGAGCCTTGCAACACGGAAGCATTGTCAAAAAATCAGCAACAAGAAAGCATTGCAAGGCTCGAAACTTGCACGTAACTTCCAGAAAACTTGTGCTTAAACTCCA
>JALLPB010001279.1:5000-10455 GCA_036939975.1 Cyclostephanos tholiformis | reverse complement strand
TGGAAATAAGGAATCCCGCCAGGAGATATCTTTCCTCATGGGCTTGAGAGGTCCCAGATTGTTCATGGGACTGCCTACTGACTGTATCTCAACATGTACAGAGGGGCAGATCCAATGCCTTCTGCTTCCCGAACACTGCAATATCTAATTGATAGCGGGAAGCAACTTTTCTTTGTCATGAATAATGCATCGTCAACTCGAATGGAGTTGAAACGAAAATTAGAAAAACTGCTTAACTTCCTTAAGGGTATACTGAAAGAGGAAATGGTGATTGGCAGTGTTTATGTCGCGGCCCGATATTTAAGTTCTCGCCTTTCGAATGACAGCTGCAGTGCACGTAGAGCACATGTTATTGGCACTGCAGGACTGTGTCAAGAATTACAACCCGCAGGCTTTGACATCTCTGGTGGCCCCGACATCATCGATACAGCCTGTGGCATGTCACGGGATGAATTAGCTGCATACCCTTTCCTGGAAGGGAAAATCGACGCCATGGTGATTGGCTTAGATGCCGATTTCAACTACAGAAAGTTTTGCATAGCCACGGTTTTATTGCAACGGAATCCGCAAGCAATTCTTGTTGCAACAAATAGGGATTCATTTGACCTGGTCGGCGTTGACGGACGACACCTGTCATGAGTTTTTACTATGCAAGAAATAACTATGCCACGAAACATATCTCTCTCACCGCATTATTCGAATCAAAATCATCCAGGGGCAATAGAGCTGTGGTGTGCGCTGTAGAGGCAGCCACCGGGCGCAGTGCAATCAACGTTGGAAAGCCATTACTTATGTTTTCCAGCTGGATAATGGAAGAGTATAAGCTAATGGACGAAGAGACAATGATGGTGGGTGATCGACTTGACACAGACATAATTTTGGCAATACTGGTGGCATGAAGGTTAGTGCACTTGTTTTAATGGGCTGTGCTAAAGCGACGGATATCGAGGAATTGTTTCTCAATGAGGAAAGAGATGCCGTCAAAGAGAGAGATAGAGATATGATACCGACGATCATATTTCCTCGTGTGGGGTACATGGGCAAATAACTTAATCGGAAGGATTATTTTATCCATTGAACATATGCCCCCTTAATAAATGCCATATTGCTCCCGTAGAGAACCGCTTGTTTGCATTCTCGTTCATTCCGACCTTTACAATAGTTCGCGAGCACATCCTATGGTATGGAACATGTGAGCGAGTTAACCTTCAGGAACGACGTGGACGAAATTCCTTTTTCGATTCTTCGCGCTCCTTTCCAACCTAACCCTGCCAGCCACGAGGGCAAAAATGGTGTGATCCTTGCCCATGCCAACGTTTTCTCCCACCAAAAATTTCTCCCCCCGTTGCCTAACAATGATACTCCCGGGCTTGGCCAACGTCCCTGGCCAAACCTTAATGCCCAGACGCCTTCCCGCACTGTCGCGACCGTTGCTCGAGGAGCCTCCAGCTTTTTTTGTCGCATGCCGTATAGATAGATGTGGTGGAGCACATTGCATACTGTTAGACAGGGCGAGGCCGAAGGGAAACAGCGTGCATCTGGCCGTAGCAGCGGAGGTCACCATCGTCATCCTCCAGGATAAGATGCCCATCATATTCATCATCAGTATATAGTACAGTTTGTTAGGTGGCGGAAGCAAGAGCCGCAGCTTACACCTTGCTCGAATAATATTAAATATTAATATTATGTAATATGGGAGGTAATAGGTAGGTATGTACATAAGGGTGGTGCTGGGTGTGGAGCTACCTACGGTGCGCCATCACGTGAAAAAAACGGGGTCCCACTCTCCCTGAAAAAGCCCAGCGCAATCGAAATCGTCGACGCCCAGCCAACGTCGCGATGGTGTAGAATTGACCGGTTACACAATAGACGGCCATATCGCCAAATGAACATGGCAGTTGAGTTTCCAAAGAGATATCTGACCAAAAGCCTCGTCCGCTACGGGCTCAAGTGTCCACGAAAACTTGTCTACGCGACCAACCCCAAGTTATATCCCCAAAGTCGAGATCATGTCGATGATCCATTGTTGCAGCACTTGTCAAACCAGGGAGAAAAATTTGGAGAGTACTGTAAACGCCTGTTCCCGCATGGTGTGGAGATTGGAAAAGTTCGACGCAGAGGAGACGATCGGGCCTGTAATCCAACATCATTGGAGCACCTCGTAGCGCAAACCCACCTCACCTTGATGTCATGTCCAGAGGAGCATCCTCGAGTAACGGTTTTCGAGGGGGCGATTCGCAATCAATCATTTTATGCCCAGCCTGATATACTAGATATGTTTGTAAAGTCCGACGGAGAAAGCTGCCGGATAGAACTGAGGGTCATCGAAGTCAAGAGCAAAAGTTGGGACTCTCGCTTCACCGTCGCTGAAAAAATGTGGACTGACACAAAATCGATAAGGGCAGCATTTTTACCGTACATACAAGATATTGCCTTTCAATCGATGGTATTTCGCCTCGCTTTTCCAGAGGATGTGCAAGTTACATCCTGGTTGATGATGCCAGATCGGGCAAAAACTATGACTTGTGGCAGCCCCGACTTGACAAACGGCATTATACCTACAGTAGAGGAAACGATGCAAGCTATCGATGACAGCATCGCCTCTCTTATCAATGTTGACGAGCTTGTTGAAAAAGCGCTAACAAGCGAAGTGTCATATCCCGGCTGTAAGAAGGGAGAAACACTCGAGGAAACTGTCCATCGGTGGGCGGAGGAACTAAACCGCGAAGACTTTGGATCAGATTCCCTTTCCACTCCAATCGGAATGCAATGTTCATATTGCGAGTATCGGCTGAAGGAAACTCCAGAGGGATCATATTCGGGTTTTGATTATTGTTGGCAAGCAGCTTCAGGTCTCACGAGAGAAGTTTTGCAGAACAATCCGCTAGTAATAGATCTTTATGGGAACACGAAGAAAGATATGAATATATTCTTATCCAATAGAAAATACACTCTGTCAGATTTATCGGAATCAGACTTTTTCGGATCATTTGATGATTGTACAATGAAAAAGAGAAGTGGAGGAGAGACAATCAACAAATACCAACGACAATGGTATCATGTTGAGACGACCAAACGTAGCGCAGAGAGCGATGCATACCTTCGCCCAAGCTGCGTCATCAAAACAAGCCGCCTCAAACAAATCTTTAAACATTTGCAATACCCTTTTCACTTCATTGACTTTGAAACCGTGAGCCCACCAATACCTCTATACTCAAACATGAGACCGTACGAGGTATTTGCGTTTCAGTTTTCGCATCACACCGTCCACAGCGGGTCATCAGAAGTACATCACGCATCTGAGTTTCTTCACACCGACCAAGGGCCACCGTTCGCACCATTTCTCAAGGCACTGCATGAGGCCATTTGTGGCAAGGCCGATGGTGGGACCGTGTTCCAGTGGTCGCCGCACGAGCACAATGTACTCAAAGAAATGCTAGCCTCGCCGCAAGCTTCGGCCTCGCTATCATCACGAGAGTACTCGGATCTCTCTGCATTGCTTGATAACGGAATGGTCGATCTATGTAAACTCGCTCATGAACATTACTACGTAGATGGCAGCGATGGGAGCAGCTCCATTAAGAAACTTCTCCAACCGACGCTTCAAATATCCGACCACCTACAATCCATTTACGGGTCTCCGACGTATAATTCCAATAACTTCTCAAACTTTCAATGGTACCAAAACGACGGCGGACGCGTGAGAGACCCGTACGATATTCTATCAACGATGACGCATCCCGATCAGCACGGGAGTGCAAAAGTAACCAAGGGAGGAGCTGCGGCAGCCGCATTCCACGAGCTTCAGAGCGATCTCGACAAAGAGGATCGCACGGCCATCGAGAATTCCCTCCTTCGCTATTGCGAGCTGGACACCCTCGCAATGGCGATGATCGTCCAGGCCTGGCAGGGATTTATCGTTGAGCCCCCCCCTTCGCGATGATGAGCTCGCACTTTTGCTGCAGCCGTCTGCAGGTAATATTTCGCTCGCGACACGCCGCGTTCAGGGGGATGGACACGTTTTCATTGGTCAACAACGCGGCATTCGCAGGCCTAAGGTCCAGCTCTTCTATCCTTCCGTGTGGCGTCGTATGCAATACGGTTGATATCCCGACGGCCCGGAGCAATGGGTCGCACTTGGGACACGGATGACACGTGTCGTACGCGTAGTCGGAAACTAATTCGACTATCATAATGGTTGCGCGCGGGAATAATTTCTCGAAACACTCGTCTTCGCCGTAGTTGCATATTGCGTCCGCTATCGCGTGTACCTCGCTGTGCAGTACAATCTTATTCTTCCTCCCGGAGGGAGATTGATCGAGGAGGTAATCATGATTCCATCCCCTTCCTATAACGATCGATTTTTTTGTCGCCTTGCCCTCTCCCTCGTCGTCATCCTCGTCTCCGTACGATGGAACGTATATCACCGCGCCGTGCTGGGCTCGCACTGCACCCTTGCGCGCGAGATGTGCAGCCTCCAGCAGTCGCGGTATAACGTCATCGTCGGTGCATCTCGTGCCATCCTCCTCGTGAACTCCTTCCCCCCTATTGTCGTGCTTCCTTTTCTTGCCACCCACAAGAGCGGAGTCATCGTCCATGGCGGCAGCGTCGAAATCCAGGCCGAGGAGGTGACGGAACTCGGCCACCTCGGCGTCCAACGACGACGACGACAGGAAAGATGATTCAATGATCGACCGACCCCCCCCCTCCGCGAAAGTCCCATCCCGATCCAACTTGCGTAAAAGGGGCGACTGCACCGCCAGGAGGATGTCGCGCAGTGGTGCACATCTCGAACCCGACGAAGCCCGAATTGAACGGTGGAGATGTGCCAACGCGCGCTTGATCAGCGAGCGATCGGCCCCGTCCCATCCCCCTCGGCATACAGGTGATTCTTCGCAAGCTCCTCCTCCTCCTCCTCCTCCTCCTCCTCCTACATTGAGATTATAGAGGAGGAGGGCGACGCATCGTGTCAATCCCACCGCCCGCCGCACGGATAGGCACATCCCCCCTGAGTCATCGTCGTCGTTGCGGGTCAACGACGACGACGACGACGACGACGACGACGACGACGACGACGACGACGACGACGAATCTTCCAGAGCATCGAGGGCATTCCTCAGTCGACTGCGATAACACCCCCCCTCGTCGAGCGATCGAAGGGCATGCCCGAAATCACCTGCGGAGGCGTCGGCATCAGTCGTCATCGTCGCGCGGCGACATCCTCCGGGAACGACCTCCACGTCGCGTTTATTCCGTCCTCGTTCGCTAGTACCGTCGCCGACGCCGTCGCGGTCGTCTCCACAGTCGCATAGTTTGCGGAGGAACGACGTCGATCGTGCCGACCACTCGTCGGGGGTACGACATCCAACCTCTCCATAAGCGGCGGACGTGGCGATCGATATCGCCACGCGTCGCCAACGATGATTGTCGACAGCGCCCCTTGCCTCCCCATCGC
>JALLPB010001279.1:0-2500 GCA_036939975.1 Cyclostephanos tholiformis | reverse complement strand
CCCCGACGGCGTGCTGACGTTCGACCTGCTAACGAACCTGCAAAGGTCTGGTACGTATCACGAGGACGACCAGCCGTCCCACCTGAAGGTTAAGCCGGAAGTCGCGGACGTACCCGAGAGGGTGAGCCTGCCGGTATTCGCTGCTCCGGAGACGCGCTTCTGTCCCGCGGGCGTGTGTAAGTACAATACTATTTTTACGAATACCATCTCGTTGTCGTTGAAAGGCTAACCATCCGACGCTTCCTCCTTACAGACGAGTACGTCGACGAGAAGCTGGTGATCAACGCCCAGAATTGCATCCACTGCAAGTGCTGCTCGATTAAGATGCCGGGGGAGTATATAAAGTGGACGGTGCCAGAGGGTGGCGGTGGGCCGCAGTATCAGGTGAGTTAGTATATCGATGATGGGGCGTGTACGTGCATTCCTTATTGCTTATTGGATGCCCGTGATCTTATACCTATTCCACTATATCCTCCGTGTGCTTTTCATGAGTAGGTCATGTGAGATCTTTGCTCCACAATTATCACAACAATCACAATCATCAATTATTAAATGGGCAGTATGTGTTTGGAATCAGTGGATCGGTTTGAATCGCCTGGACGGCTAGTAACAATAAAACTGGCATGAACAAAAATTTCTCACTGTCCCACCACCATCGTGGTATATTGATCATTCCATCTTCGCTGGTGTTATCAAATTGTTAACTTTAGGTAATATTCATGTTCCCGGGTTTATTGCCTGGTCGCCAAAAGGAATGTAGATGTTGAATTGACATGAAATATGCCCGCATATCGTCTGCCGGTATGGTGTGGGGCGTGGGTGGTGGGATGTTATGGGGTGGGGGCAGTTCCTTGCTTAGGAGTCAAACTTAATGTATGTTCACCCCATCTCGTCGTCGCAGTAGTTAAGGACGTTATTTGGACAGAAAGCAAAAATTTAGTCAGTCTATTACGGAACAAGCATGTTTTGGGTGATGGCATCAGTCCTCGTCTCGGGAAGGATGCGGCCGAAATCCGATGGCAGCGAAAAAATCGCGAACGTCCCCGCGCTCGTCCGAGTCCACCGTCAATGACGACGATATCGTCATAGTTGTCGCGGTTATTTTCGATGACCCTCCTCCGCCATCGTTGTTCCTTCTCAGACTGTCGATCGATTTCGCGAGTTCCTCGTTCGACATCATCCTGATGTCAACCGGTATGCCTCCGTCGTCCTCCGCGTGCGACGAGCCTTCCCGAATATAGTACGCCGTCGCGTCGTCGTCGCAATCTCCGCCGAACCTTTCGTCCAACATTTCGCGCACGCGATCGATGGCGAAGATGAAGATCCCGGCCGACAGGCCAAGGGCCGCACCCGATAGAGCGCCCGACATAAGCGCCCCCCTTCCCGTCCCCCCGACGGCGGAGGCGGACGACGGCGACGATGCGTCGAATCGAGACGTGGCACGCGTGCGCACCGCCGAACCTCGGAAGATGGCCCCCGCCACGGCCCCCCCGATCGCGTAATCGAATACCGCGCATGCCGCCGACGCATCGGGTGGATATCCCCCCGTGGTATCCGCGGTCGTCGTCGTCGTCGTCGTCGTCGGCGGCGGCGGCGGCCGCAGGTCCAACGCGACGGAGGTACGGCCATCGTCGTCGTTCTCATCGTCGACGATAATCGCTCGTCTCGATGTCCCCCCCCATACGTCCATTCCGTCCAACCGGTGGTAGTAGTAGGGTGCGACGATGTCACGAATCGCCGTCGAGGGCGACGTGATGCGGGCGAATTCCACCACTCCCGCGAATGCCGCACACGCCACCGCCCAAGCCGTCGGGAGCTCTCGATCGTTACTCGTCGGTCCCGCCGCCGTTGGGGGCGTCGTTCGGATTATCGTTCGCTGTCTCCGTAGTCGCGCCTTGCCGCCGCCGGCAATGGCGGTCGTCGAAGTCGTCGTCGTCGTCGTCGTAGCGCCGCCTCCGTTCTCCGCCATCCTCGATGCACGGTTGCCAACTCCGGCGGCGGCGGTGGTGGTAGTAGTAGTAGTAGCAGCAACGGCAGCGGGAGCGGCCGTGTTATAACTCGCCGCGCGCCTCGAGACAACGGATGGCTGGACGAGGATGCCGGCGACCCCCCCGACACCCCAACGTCCTCGTCGGGCGAGGGATAGGCCGACGAGTGCGCCGCCGAATCCCGCTAGCGATACGCGCATGACGGACTCGAGGATGGCGAGGTGGGGATTCTTCGCGACGTCGCGTCGTTCGTCGTGGCGGTCATTGCCCGCGACCTCTCGCGGGCGGCTCGAGGTCGTCGTCATCGCGAGGAGAGTGAGAGTGTGGGCGGGGCCGGGGGGATGGAGGGGCGGGGGATTACCTATTTCATGGAATTGGGCGGCGAGGGACAGACTGATTGTGGCGCTAACTCGGAACACCAAAGTACTTCAAAGGCAGCCGTTTTACATACATAGTTCTCTTGCAGGGTCACTTTTACGTAAATAGGCTCATACTCTTGGCAACTCTTGCCA
>JALLPB010001278.1:0-10451 GCA_036939975.1 Cyclostephanos tholiformis | reverse complement strand
AATTAGCTCTAATACCTTAGGCCCAGTGGTGATCAGCTAGCCCATAATTAGTTAGTACTTTGTAGCCTAATCAACTATACTAGGCTGCATCAGTGTGCAGTATGTTCAGTCATGTGCATGACTGCCCTTCTTTATCTATGCATACATATGGGTGGGTACTTCACAATGATGATTTTTTGTTGTGCAGTTGTGATGTGAGTTTTAGCTAGATAAATGCTAGAGAAAGCTACCGAAAAATGAACAAACCCACCATGGCAGCCACCATCATCCTATGGCCACCATGTTACTCCACTCCCAGTGCCACCACATACGACAATCGAATAACATATTAAGAGATAAGAATATTTCATTAAAATATGGATTAATCAATATGAATTCATTAATTAGATTATCCTAATAACGATGCATCGATGGGAGTCGTGTTTCCCTTTTTTCTACATAGGAATATGTAGGATCAGTACCAGAAAATCAGCGATGATATTCGGTGAGGTGACCTTGAGCATCAATGTCAATATCTAAGCCATTGGCTTGGCAGCCCATCGGCCGGATCGATTGTTGAGCCACATTTGCTGGGAGGGGACATGATGCACGTATGATGTTCTGTTGTGGCAGCGGTGATGAAGAAGGCAGGAAAGGAGCAGGAGGAGATGATTTCTCCACAATGTGAATCATCCCATCATACAATCATGGCAGCCACCATTGTCATATGGCTGCCACTGGGCCCCACTCCCGGCAACAAAGCATACAACAATCAACTGACATACTAAGCAACAGGTATTAGTCGTTAAAACTAGAAAAAATATCATTACTACTATTTTTATGACTTATTACGTCATTGCGCATCGACAAAATGGCGCGATGGATTGTCACTGGTTGCGATGGTTGTACCACCGATGCAGAGCATTGGAAGTAACAACGACTGCACATATACATCATATATGCCTCTCCTAACAAATTGCATGCATGGATTGTCATGCCGTCCATCCTGGAGGGAATGGTAGTTGAAATCATGGCGGTATTGTTTGGTACTCCAGATTTTTGGCCCAAAATCGCCTGTAGTATGGTATGTTAGGTGTGCATGCTCACGTGAGGACCAAGATTTTTGCATGGTAAGTCAGTACAACATGTCTTGGGGTGCTAAACCCCCCTTTTTAGGTTGGGCAAGCGACTTTGAGGCCTGATAACCATATGGTACCTTCAGGTGTCAATTGGTACTTCTTCCCTGCAGAAAATCCAGCAAATGATAATACCTAAGAACAACAACAACTTAAGAAATTAGGTATCATTATTTTCTACCTAGACCAGTTTAACCATAATAGGAGTCTTCATACGCCAAGGGCAAGGTGCCAAACAGTGTCGCAGTCGGAACCACTGGAGAGGGCTACTCTCCTTCCAGGACTTTCACCCAGGTACGTATGGCTATGCAGCCATACAACTGTTGTTTACTAAATAGCGCCCTCTTAAGATGTGTTCCGACTTGCTTCTTCTGCCCATAGCCTTACTCCCTCTAGTCTGCCTGCTTCCTGTGTGGCTTGGATAGATTGTACCCAATAAGTCTCTAATATACCGGAGGTTTCCTCCAGATTCCCCAAATTGCATTCTGCTAGATAGCAATCCTCTTCTAGTAGTCCTTCCTTGCCAAGCTCCTGCTGCTGGCATTCTATTTCCATTTGTAGTTCCTCCTTCCATTGTGTTGCAAGTGTGCTGGTTATCCTGTTGTGTACTTGTACATTGCGATAAAGCCATTGCCCATGTGTGACCTCCAGTTGGCACGTGACTAGATCTTGCCCCCATTTTGATGTATTACAGCAGAGTCTTGTGACACTAGAGTATGCACTTTGGATGGCCCTGATCTCCTTGCACACCATCACCTCCATGAACCTTCGCCAACCAATAGAGTCCTGCAATCGGGCCATGTTTTTATACCTGTCATAGTAATCGTTCTCGGTGCATGTCTCTTTCATTGATATCCTCCCCCGTCCCATGGCATATTTGAAGATGCAGTCCTGTAGATCCGGGTCTGTGTTATTATTTTTCATCCATTGGTCAAGGAGATAGATAGTAGCGTGGAGTGCCTTCACTCTTCCGTCATGGGGACAGTGTAGTATGTGGCCACATGTTTCTGTGGCTTGCATGCAGCTAAGGCAGAGTGGGTTGACCTCTGACCACCACGCTTGCTCTTTATTCGTGCCTGCAATCCCCCAAACTTGCTTACATGCCCAGACTTGGAACATTCTTGGCACTGTTGTAAGCGCGCTGTGCACTATCTCCCAGTCCACTTGGGAAAATTGTTGGGTAGACAGGATACCGGCCACCTCAAATTCTTCCCTGGCTAGGTAGGTTCTTGTGGGCATGAATTCGTACGCTGCTCCCAGTATCTGATGTATTTTCTCCTTTCCTGCTCACACGCTTATGGGCTTGAGTGGGAACTGCTGTTGTCTGGGGAGTTCATCTGGGTTGTGGTTGAGGAGTATTTGCTTTGCTCCCAAGTCGCATGTGCAGTTGAGTTGAGCTTCTCTTGATAGGTTCTCAAATTCAACTTTGTCATCCTGGTAGGTCGAAACATGTGAGAAAAGGCGGCAAAAGGACATGGATGAACAGTGGATCATGATTGTTTTGAGGACATCTGAGTGGCGGCATTTTGACGGAATTTGATGCGGAGGCAAGTTCTTGACTTGTTGAGTGCTCCTACGCAGTTGGAGAATATTTGTACTGTGCCTGTCAGAGTGGGAGAAATCTTGTTGATGCTGAGGAGAACCAGGTGAATGGCTAGTAGTCCAAGGAGCTCTCCACGATTCGAGCAGGCCACCATGGTTTGCTCCGAGAAGGCTCCTGACATCCTCCCCTCTCTTTGCTGCATTCAAGAATAAAGGCGCAGGAGTTCATGTCTGGGTACAGCTCCTTCATGTAGGAGCCGTCCGTGACGGCCACGAGGGAGTTGTCCTTGATCGCTTCTTTCACCCATGTGCCTGTTTCATTGTCCCCATCTCCTGAAAGTTTTAGGCTCTCCCACATCCAGGTGTGACCCCATTCGCTCAGTACTTGTTGGAACGTGGAGGGTGGCTCTATCTGGGGGGGTTATCCGTGAATGAGATTATTTTTATTAACCCCTCGCCAGCCTCTCCGATGGTGAATGGTCCCCCCCTAGGGTTGGCTCCCATCCCCTCCTACGTGCAGAAGTAGCGGTTTGCTCTCATTCTTGCTCCTTCCCCTAGCATGGGTTCATAAATATCTACTCCATTTTCTTTCATATAGAATAGCTGCAAGGACTCTATATCATACATCCAGGGCCAAGTTTTATGCCCTTGCCTGAGATGTTGACCGCTGTGCAGTCTACCTCCTAGTGCTCGGATTTGGGGGAGGGCTGCTCTCCACAGCCTGAAGTCACTGTCAGATGGCCTTTCCTTGGGGAAGATGACGCTGGACCATTGCTCGTTCCACAGGCATTCATCTAGGTACTTCGAGTTGATTGCCCTCCCACTGGCATCCATCACGTCTGAGAGTAACATAGCCTGCTGGTGTAATCGAACTCCGTTGAGTTTGCATAATGACTGCATATCGTAGTTCATGCGGATAAATTCTGCCATGATCCATGTATCGTGCTCTCTTGGTGGCTGAAGGGGGATTTGTGCCAGCTGGATGTCGATCCCGAGCTTAAATGATTTTTCCCATACTGATTTGAGCCACAATGAAGTAACCCAGTGCTGGCATGTATCGTAGTTCTTGGCAAAGGGTTGGAGGGATAGTCCCAGTTTGATCACTACGAGCTCAACCGAGGTTTGCATGTTGATTCCTAGGCAGGAGGGACTTATGTAATGCATGATAAGCTTATTTAGTTGGGCAACGAGGCACTCTATTGCCGGGTGAGGGCATCCGATTCTATAATATCCAGCAGCGAGCTGCTGAGTCCCCCATCTGGCTGTGCGTCTGATCCCCCCCTGAGGATGGATTTCATAGTATATCTTCTTAAGGCACTCCAATAGTTCACAGAAGGAAGCTCCGACTGTGCAGAGGCCAAAGGATACCCTTGGCCAAAATTGCTTATCTAGCATGAACCAGACATTGCGGCGGCTTAATTTGCCGGCCATTATCATATCTTTCCATGCCGTCCCTTTCTTTTGCATATACTCTATTGATCCTTTGCTACTTCCTGAAGGGCAGGTCATCGAGCCCAACGTTTTGATGGGTTCATGGATTCCCAGGTGTTGGATGTTGCCGAATGATCCATCAGCCAGTGGGACTGCCGCCTGAAATTCTTCATCTTCCTCATTGTTCTCATATGCCCAGCTGTGGTCCTCGTCCCAGGTGAAGAAGATTAGATGGAAAAAACATTTTATGGGCTTGAGAGCTCCACAAGTTGCAAGTAGTAGTTTTCCCCAGTTTGTGATTGCCTCCTGCAGGTGGAAGAAAGCTTCATCCTTGCCCTGATCCTCTTCCATGCGAAAATGTACCAGGTCGGTGTCGTCCACATAGATGATTCCCGCAATGTGACTTTTCAGTTTGGTGATGGGGCATGTGAAGTGGGCGCCGTGCTCTTTCTTCTTGTGGGCGCTGATGATACATATGCTAACTATGGCCCATCCTGCTGGCGAGGCGCCATTTCCCTGGCATAGGCCCTGAGTCTTGATGGAGAGTGTGGAGCTCGCAAAGTCCATCGAATCGCCAAAGCCTGTCCTCAGGATGAATTTCATTTCCTGAATGGTAGTGAGCATAGCCTCCGATGCCGATAGCCGCACACCAAATGCCTGGAAGACTAGAGAAGCAATAGCATGTGCAATTCTGTTGTAACAGTTATCAGCGTCTACTGATGCTAGCCCTGCCGCTAGCCTTGTCTGGCAAATGATGTCATATGTCAAGACTTTAGTTAGCATTCCATCATCTGCCATTTTGTTGCGCTTGCTAAACACCCCCTCTGGCATTAGGTTCTCTTTTCTTGCCTCATCTAGCATTTGTACGCCAAACACCGTCTTTGTAGAGCAGTTCAGGTCTGCCTCCATTAGGAGTATAGCTCGCAGCTTTGTTATGAGAGAGCATCCGAATAATTTTTGGAGCATCACGGAGAGTCCATGCGCCCATCGATCGAGAACCAGACCGTGGTGGAAGATGAGGGTCGCTTTTAGGGCATGGAAGTGGGAGCTGTAGTCCGACTTAATCCAAGCTATGTAATGCCCGAAATGTAGTCCGGAGCGCGATGAGGAGGTTTCCTTCTTTGCTCACTTCCAGTGGTCTACATAATCTATCTTCGTCATCTTGATCTTCACTGAGTCCTTTGAGATGATCTTGTGGATAAGGGCGCATTCCTTGCACAGTTCTCGCGTGGGTTCATCAAAATCCTCGGGGAAAGCGTACCTTCCTTCAAGAATGTCTGCTGCCACTTGTGTTGCCGCATTATATCCAAAGTCCGTGCATAGCCGCCCTTGACAAATGGGGGCCTCCTCTGCTAAATATAGTCTCTTGTAGTGGATGTTCGCCCAGATTGCTTCGTGGATGGTGGCCTGGTTGGTGTGCTCATCAATTGATCATCATTCCCGTTCCTTGGTACTTGGACAGTGGTCAGGCTGCCCCCTTTTACCTTCCCGCAAGTATAATTAATCTTCCACCAGAAGGATTTGTCATGCTTTCATTGGATAATTGCTATGATCTTCACGGCGGCCTCGTCCCTTCCTGCTTCTCTTGCTATTTTGACTCGTTTCAGTAGATGCTTCTTCCGGTATCGGGGCCCATGCTCCCTGAAGTAGTTGTTGTGCTCCCCGCATACTTCCAACCTTGTCTTCGATTCTGCCATGGGTATCTCAAACGGCTTCTTTATCCCCTGCTTCTGGGCTGTCTTCTTGAGGTTGCCTCTGTTTTTATTCCGGCCAAGGTGATACTCCACGAGGGACTTATAAATCTGTTCCCTTTTGATCCATATTACTGATTCTGGCGAGAAGCATATATGGCCTGATTTTAGCCGCCGGCATTTCTTTGTGGCGTGCTTCATAAATTGCATGCTACTCTCATCGACTTTACTTATCTTTAACTGGACTTCCTCCTTATCTATACTGCTGGTGTGTGCTTCCCCCAATTTCTTGATTAAGCGATGTCATTGTAAATTCTCCTCCAGATTCTCTGTGTACTTTTTCACCACGTGTGTGAGGCGCGTGTTGAGACGTCTTGATGCTGCCCGGGATTCACGTGGTGAGCCTGGTCCCACCAGGGAGGCGGTATGATGACCAATGATAGATAGCCTGTGGTCCCCTATTTCATATCCGGCCGGCATTATACATGCGTTGGCGACCGTTACATCTGGGGTTGTCCAGATCCCATCGATCGGGAGCTGCCCCCGAAAGTACGTGGGGCCAATCCTTTTTCCTGTGTACTTTCCAACCGCCTCTATCATTCCAAGTCCATTTGGGTCGGTGAGGAGTTTTCCAAGGGCTTGTGTACAGATGTTTTCGTTGGCGTCAAGGCAGACTATTATTCTATCTCCCTCTGCTCTCCACCTGAAGTAGTTTTCCTAGATCCTCTCTGAATTTAACTCTTGGGCATGTGATGTGGTCCTGTTGCTGCCAGATCTGATATCATCGCTGTTGAGCATAGCTGGTGCTGTTCTCCAGTTGATTGCTGCGGCAGGGGTTGTAGCCACATATTATCCTTGTTAGCATGCCGGTGCCACCCTTGAGGAGCATCATTGTCCATCGTCCGAGGCCTGTTCTATCCTTCTCGGATGCCAGCATATCTAGGTATTCTGTGAGGGATCCAAACATGAGCAGCCCCATACCCCCCTCTTGGACACGGCCGATTCGATCTGCCTCATGGACGTTATGGGCGACCACCGATCGTACATCTGCTCCCCCCCCTTTGAAAAGCTGGTTCCACCCATTCCTGTACTCCTTGTGCCATAGATTCTGGCGGTGCACATTGTATGCCACAACATCCGCCCCCAACTCGTTGATTAAATCCTTCGCCTTGTCTAGCTTTTTGTTCTCCCTTAACCTGTTGGGGATCCCATTCGCATTCTCATACAGGAGTCGTGTTATACCCTCCTCCTTCCTCCCTGGGAGCACTCCGTGTATTTGGAGGACTTTGTCTGAAACTCCCCGGATATCTATTTCTTCTTGTTGTTGTATTTCCTCTTGCAATCGGAGCAGTACAGCCATATCGATAGTCTCGTCGAGGCCCCAGTTATGTGACCTTGTGCTTGCTTCGGTGAGTCTCCCCCTCAGTCAGTATCTCTTTGCGCGTAGTTCCAATGTCTTGAGGACTGTGGTATGCTTGATGGTGTTAAGTTCTTGTTGGCATATTGCGGCGATAGATCTGTCACTATAGTTTAAATTTATTGTTTTGAATGAACTCACCCTATTACGAAACATAGATGCTTGGTTTTGGCCTCTCCTCCCCCGTGAGGAGCTGGCCGGTGCTCTTCTTGGGCCGCATGTATTCGATTGAGCGCCTGTTTCCCCCAATCCACTATTTGCGTGCTGGTTGCCGCCTCTCATGGATTCAGAGAGGGCGTAGTTGGTGACTATCCGCCACCCACCACACGCACATCCCCTTCCTCTGCCTCCTCACTCAGAGGGAAAGCCGTAGCAGGCGAGTGCTCATTGGCCATTGTGGCTTAATGGATAGGGTTCTTGCGTGGTGGCGTCACTGGACTAGGATTGGCTGCGGGGGCCGATCCTTCACTCTTGTCATCCTCCTTATCCTCATCCATATTGAACATGGGTTGGAGGTGGCGATTGTGGATAGTTGCAAAACTTAGAGCATCGGTGTCAAGGTCGAAGAGCTTCTCTGGCTTCTTGTCTGCAGCACGCTTAGCGTTCTTCTTGCCAATTTCCTTGAGGTCGAAGGCGTTGTTCCACCAGGATGCCTTTTTGAGTTTTTCCATGTCTTCCTCTTCCTTCTGTTTGTTGGGGGTGATGATGCTCAGGGTCTCGGGGATCCATTTGCATTCATCAATTTCCGACACTAATGTGGTGTCGCATGTTGCCTCAAGTAGCTCCATCACAAATTTCCTGAGGAGGGCTGCGATCTTTGTAAGATGGTAGAAGAGAAAAGCCGCCACTTGTTTATTCATCATGTGTACAATTCTCTCCGCCTCTTTGCATGCGGGGATAATTGCGAGGGTCGGTCCCATCTCTTCCACCTGGTGAAGCTCAGCAAATAGTGAGAACTGATTGGCTTGAATTTTCACATAGTTAAACATGATCATCCTGAGCAATACCTTGCCTCCTCCGGGAGTAGGTGCTACCTCCCCATTGATGAGGTTGATGCCAAAAATTGTCTCTCCTGTCATCAATCCTTGGTACCCTGTGTCATTCATTGCGCACCTGACCATCTTCTTAATCTCACCGGGGGTGGACTTTGTGTCCATCACTTCACTAATTTAGGCGTGCTTCCCAAGGAACAGTGCCAGGATGTTGGGCTCTTTTGCAAACTGGATGAGTTCCTTCAGATGGGCCTCATCTTTGGGATCAGTTTCGATGTGAAGAGCTTTCCTGTTCTCTCTCACGTGGTATGGGAGTTTGTCAAAGCTTGAGGTATCCATCTCTTTCAAGCGTGGGACTTGCAGGCAGATCGAAATATCTGGGATGGGTGGAGGATTATATTCAAACTCACCCTTGAGTGCCATCCTCTCGTGTTCCTTGATGCTGGTGGCATCACGGAGGATCATTTTTAAGGTTTTTAGAATGATGTGGTATGGCGTGCCCGTATAGACAAAATAGAGCGCCATTACCACCTTGCTCTCCTGGGACTGAAAGTCTTTGACTTGGAGTTTGCCGCCACCATTTGCTTCCCATTCCATTCAGATTCCGTTGATCAGGGTGTGGGGGGGAATGTCAGTTGAGATGGCTATCGTGAAGTACACCACTGGGTCCTTGTAGATCTCTGGTTGCGGTGCATTGTCCCTGTGGTACGTCTTTTTGGGCTTGGAGTAGTCATTTGCTCCTTTCCAAATTTTTTTTTTCGAAGATTCTGCTCTCGGACGTGAAAGCGTATTGGCCGAGATGCGTAAAGCTGACCAGTACGTTGTCAACAATTGTGATGAGCTTCGGCTTCGTTGCTGCTCCGTCGTGCTTGAGTGGTGCAAGGGCAAACTTGGGGTCGAGGATCTGGCCATTTGTTAGTAACAGCTTGATTGCCATGATGAACTCTCTGAGCTTGTCTTCCTTAATCAGGGTGATGGATGCCTCCACAATGGTGCGGGGATGGGTGTACTTGTGTGCAATTTTTTCAATACTGAAGCTCTTGGTGGTGTAGCGGTTACTCGTCTTCATTCCGCTTGATACTTCCGCACTCTTTGATCTCTTTTTTCGGGGGAGTTCTCTGCTGCCATGAGGTCAATTGCTGTGCTCTTGTCATTGATGGGTCCTCCTGCGCCTTGAGCTGTTGGGGCTGTTCCCTTCGCTCCAGTTGACTCTTCAAGATCCTTCCCAAATAGATGGTTGGGGCTGATTCCATGCCTTGCGAGAGCTTCATCATCTTCAGCGTCGGTCCAATCCTTGTATGCTTCCTGTGCATTGTTGGTGATGGTCATTGTGTCCTCCTCCTTGTTGACATGGGCGATCATCCCCACCTCATCTGACCCTGTGGCTTTTACGTCGTTGTTGGTAGGGGGCGAGACCGTGACAATGCCTGCATTTGCTTCTGCCTTCTCCTGCTCTGTCTTCATCCTCTTCTCTTCTTCAGCTCTCTTCTCTGCTGCTCATTGTTTGTTCTTCAGTTCTTGTTTCTTCTTCTCGAGAGCGACCTGCTTCTGGAGTTCGTCCGCCGCCGTGTCATTCTTCTTCTTCGTGGCAGTATGTGTGCATGCAGAGGCTGCTGGGGCCATGTTGGATGATGTCAGTGTCATCGATGGAGGAGAGGAGGGTGGCACCGTGATGCTAATTGGAGGCACGGTGGGCCCAGGAGAACAAAGGCAGGAGTTGTGAGCCTTGGTTAATGCTAAGTTGGGGAGTGCTATCTGGGGTTTGGGGGTCGGGGCGTTGGGGGTTAGGCTTGATGATAGTGACTTCTTTGCATTGGTGCATGTGTTGGGGCTTTTGATGATAAATTGAATTAGTTATGGGAGATTTGGGTGCATCAGGTGGAGTAATAGGGTCCCGAGAAATGAGGAGAGGGATTTCATCTTGGTTGGGAGAGGTGTGTGACTGTTTATGGGGCTGTTTTCGTAGTTTCCAGATTCTGGTGAAATGGGTGCGTGATATGCTGTTCTGTGTTGTGTTTGGAGATTGTTTTATTCTTTGTGTATTACTTTTGTTGTGGGGGATTATCAGTTTGCCTTAATTTGATAGGGGTAGTCAAAACGAGTTGTGGAATGGTTTGGTGTTTTTGGTTCATTAGGCATAGTGTGGTGGATGGCGTGTCCTTTGTTCTGATTGATTGGTTCTTGACCTAAGTCTTTCGCGAACTTTTTTGGGTCTTTTTGACAGCTTTCTCGAGTTTCGAGAAGCGTTCCATAATTTGCGCGA
>JALLPB010001277.1:0-10570 GCA_036939975.1 Cyclostephanos tholiformis | reverse complement strand
GCCGTACTAATAATATATATATATATATATATATATATATATCATGACGATTACGGTACCCCATCCCAACGACGTCAAATTCCGATACGACGTCGATATGCTCTCGTCCTGCGCCCGTTCGCGCCTGGCCCTGTACGTGACATCGAAATCGACGTCATCTACGTCGTCGTCGTCGTCGTCGTCGTCACGAACGACGTCCGATACGACCGATCCCCCCGGCGATCGCGACGATAACGACGATCATCGCGACGAATTCGATGAACCCACCACCACCTCCATTTCCTCCTCCGGCATCGGAGGAGGAGGAAATGGCGGCGGGAAGAACGCGATGGATTGCAGGATGCTATTCGACGTCCACTCGCGTCACTATCGACGACCGCGACCGACGGGGGAGGAAACGAGATTCTGGGATGCGTGGACCGAAAATACTACGCATCATGCCATAACGAATACGGGCACGACGAGGGGGAAGAGGAGGAGGATGGGTGGGGGGGGGGCTGGGGAGGACATCGACGGTGGGGAGGACGTGAACGACGACGATGGTATTGGCACGACTACGACGACGACGACGATTAGCCCGAGGATCGAGGCCTTCCTTCGTAGCGTCGTCCTCGTCCACCGACACAACAACAACGTCAACGACGACGGCGATTATGACGACGATGACGACGACGACGATGATGATGATGACGATGATGATGATATCGACGATTCGATCGTGGGGGGACACGGGGGGTCACGGGGGGATGGAGGAGGACGGAACGATGACAACGATCGTCGTCGTCGTCGTCGTCGTCGTCGTCGTCGTCGCTTCGGACGTCACCTGATCGCGTTGAACAGATTCTCGGACGTGCCATCGGACGAATTGCCGTTGATGACGTCGTCCGTCCTCGATAATCACGACGATATCGTCGTCCCAACTAGCACCGCGACGAGCACGACGACGACGACGACTACGACGACGACGGCGGCGGTATGGGGATCCATATCCCTCCCGATCGAATACTTTCCACCATCGCATCGGTACGATGATGGATCGACGATGACGTTGGTTAATCTCGACGACGACGCGTCGATCGCGAGGTACGGCGAGATGCTATCGTTGGGGGGGGGGGGACGCGATCGAAATCGTAATCGTAATCGTAATCGCGATGACGATCCATCCCCCCTCTCGTCGATGTCGTCGTCGATGTCGTCGTCGTCATCCTCGTCATCCCCTCGCGGGGGTGGGTACCCCCTCGACGAGAGGCGGGATCACTTGGACGGATTGGACGACATGGACATCGACGGGCACTATGAAGGGGATGATCACGGCGGCGGCAGTAGCAGGTGGGATCGTCACCTCGATTGGTCGACGGATAACAATCCCGATGGCGTTTCCATAGTACACGATGCCATGGATCAGGGAAATTGCGGCTCGTGTTGGGCGGTGAGCGCCACGGGCACCATCGAGGCGTCGATCGCGCGGAATATGGCGTACGTCGCGTACGAGGGCGCGTATGCCTCGTCGTACGGGAGGTTGGACCGCCGTCCTTCATCCTCCTCGAAGGATAAGTACGACGGTAGGCGGTACGCCGCCGTTGACGAGGCACGACGGATCGAGCGCGAGTCGATAGATGCCGCCGAATTGTCCGTTCAGGAATTGATCGATTGCGACACACGATACGATCAGGGATGCGCGGGGGGGAATCCATTGCTTGCGTATTACTTCTTACGTCGGTACGGCGTCACGTCCGCGAATAATTATCCGTACACCGGGAGGATGGATACGTGCAATTATCGCAAGGTCGATATGCCCGTCGCGACCGTGAAGTCTTGGGGGATACTGACGTCCGATCACGAGAATAATATAGAAAAGGTTCGTATTACCGGGAGAAATCATGCCAAAGGGTCGTCCTTTTATTATCCTGTTTGGGACGCATGTTTCCATTGATGTAGTATATCGCCGTCCCGATTCGGTGACATATGCATTCCACACCCTCTCTCCCACCTCACTCTCTATCTATCTCTATTTCTCTCTATCATTCGATCCCATCACTCGACCCCACACGGCCACCACTTTTTAGGTACTTCGATATATCGGTCCGGTGGCGGTCGGTCTGATCGGCGGCGATCCGGCGTTCTTGTCGTACGAGAGCGGAATATTCACGAGCAGCAGGGGGGGGAAGTGCGATTACGGCCCCGCCGATCACGGTGAGTGTTGTCCTCTCTCGATTAAAGATAGAGAATTGCGGGGGAAAACGACGACGATGGGGAGCGAATTTCCTAACGTCGATAACCCCGTCCTCCCCCCCCCCCCCCCCCCCCCCCCCCCCCCCCCCCCCCCCCCCCCCCCCCCCCCNAATAAATCCCCCCCCCCCCCCCCCCGCACGTGATGTCGCCGAATCATGCCCACCCTCTCTTCGCCCCCGCCGAATAGCGAGGAACAGCTGGGGTACCGGATGGGGCGAGAATGGATATGTGAAGGTGGCGAGATTGGGCGGATCGAGGGGTCATCGCGGAGTTTGTGGGATCGCCCACAGCCCCAGCGTGGCGCTGGGCGGGATGTTCACGAGGGATTTCGAGATGGAACGTTTCGGAGAGTACCTGAGTGGCAGGAGCGCGGGGGGATCCGGTGTGCCCGATGGGTCACTTATGGCGCGAGCGTCTTATCAGATACAAAGCGCAATTCAGTGAGTTCACGATGCAGTGTGTATGCATGTCGTTTCAGTTCACGAACCGTACCTCAAAGAAAAAATTACCAGTCGAATCAGTACCCGTCTCGGCTTCTGGGGCGTCATGAAGTCCACAATGATCAGAGACGAAAATGACGACCTTGCAATTGTGATCCCATATGCAATGACGTTGGTTGGGGTGTTTTTGGCGTGTTGTCTTTTGTTCGCTCATTTGATTCGTAAGAGACGCCGTGGCGAATCCCGAAGGGCAACCGTCGTCGAGCGACAACGGAGCTATGACGAAGAGTCCGTTGCAACGACCATGGGAGTGTACAATGGCGTTGCCGGTGTTATTAGAGTTGGAATTATCTCGAGAGATTCCACAAATGGCGAAAGGACTAGTTTGTTGGAAAATGACGCCGTCATCAAGTACAATTCCGACACCAGGTAGGGACGAAGCGGGGTGCGATTGCATCGAGCGGCGACTAGCATAGCGTGTCTGGATCACTGTGCCTGGCCGTAAATTCCACAGACGCCAAATCTTAAGTTGCATTTTCGCTAAAGACGATTTTTGATTTTTTTAAATAAAATCAGAGGTGTGATTCAGTCACTTTTTGTTCAGACATGGAACCCCACAATTCGATTGTGTATATATATTGAGCTGAATAGTCGAATATGCAGTTAATGTTGTTTATGCGGACCGATATTCTCAAAAAGCGAGAGTCAATCTACTGCCTACACCGGATAAAAGCCCTCGTTTACCATTTCCGCTTTTATCTTCCACGTCCCTATGTTGTTATTGCGACGTCCGTTACCCGATTCCCCTCCTCCTCGCCCCATTGAATCTCCCGAAGATAACGATTTCAATTGTAATGATGCCAGAAGCGACGATATGGGCGACACATGGGCGTCGTCAATCATCCCCTTCTCTCGTCCCAACGATGACGATGCCGACGCGCCCATGCCGCTGAGGATCAGAGTATACTGGAACGTTATCAGCCACATGGTATCGAAGTCTTTGGAGTTGTACTTCTCCGGACAGCCCTGTCTGATTCCGCACCCGAGTGCCCTCGCGAGTTCCGGTATGCGGGAGTGCTTCCAATTCACCACCGTCATCCCCCGATCGCACAGCGCCTCACCCCCAAACTCCGATCTTCCCTCATCACCGTGGTCGTCGTCGTAGTCATCGTAGTCGCCCTTTCTCTCTTTGCCATTGCTTCCGTTCATCCGAATCATTCTCCAGCGGTACTTCTCCGTGACGCTATTACCAAGCTCCACAAAGTAATCCCGCGCCAGGTCCCCCTCGTCGCCAACGCCGAATCGCTCGTCCACATCGAGGCGGAACTTCCTCGACAGCGGCGTGATGGTCTCGACCTCGCGGTAGTTCTCGTGAAACTTGCCGCGACCCTCGTTGTCCCGCTCGGGCGAGAGCGCGTACAGTTTGAGGGGTGTCGGAAATTGCGGCTTCCTCGACGATGCTACCTTGCTCACCCTATTCAACGTCGACTTGACCATGGGCACGGGCGGGACGTACACGTCGTCCTCCTTCCTCGGCCCACCGGCGCGATCGCCCCCCCCGACGAGCTTCTGGTAATCGTGCGGATCCACGAACAACGTCGCGATGTACTCCGACCTCGCCTTGCCGGTGGAGCTGCAGTGCCTGTTCCCACGCGAGTCATGCGCGTCGGTGGTCACCTTGTGACCCCTCACGCCCAATTCGACCTCCTTGTCGCAGTGTCTCATTATCATCACCTGACTCGTGCATCGGAAGACTCCGCCGTCACGACTTTCCCCGTCGAATCGGTCGACGTGATGGCCGGTCGTCAATTCGTGGAGCTTCCCCGCGGGATGACGGGAGGACGATGTCCCCTGACTGTATATCCGAGCGAGGGTGTCGTTGGGGAGTATGGACATCAGCGCGTTCTCCGTTGACAGCTGCAGCTCGTGTAGTTGCGTAGCGGGCGATAGCGAGTCGTCGCCGTCGTCGTCGACGTGGCGCACCCCCCTCCCCCCCCCCCCGTCCGACGGTGCGAATGGCGGCGACGTCACGACGCCCAGCGCGACCACAGATGCCAGGAGGACGACGGCTGCGCCGCCAATGACAAACGTGACGGGCCACCGTCGGCATCGCCCTCCGGGGTTCGCACCATCTCGCTGGACGTTGTGACTCGATACGGCGAGGGGGGAGAGGAGCCTATCAGTCTCGGTGGGCCGTCGTTCGCTCATCGTATCACTTGAATGAATGAGTATTACTAATACGCAACATAGTAGTGCCCTATCGTCAACAATTATTTGATGGTCATGAGAAACAGTGTTTCCACACCTGAAAAAGAGAGGAGCTTTTGAATCTCGACATGCTGCACGGATTCCGACGTACATAATAATGCTTCTCCGATTGAACGACTTTTTTTGGAAAAAAAAATAATAATGACACCCTGGAGATGGCCTGGCCGTAGTTCGCCACCAATACCTATTCCTTTTTTTTTTCATCCAGCCACTCGTCCGTCCCGCGCTTATGGTAGTACATAGGTAGTATAGTACTTTAATTATTAGAGTACTATCTTAGCGCAGATCTACTGATTTGGCGGGAAAAAACAAGTTCGACCAAGAAAATTAAAATTCCTACAAGAGTGCGCGACAAGCGCCACTTCAGACCCAATGTTAATTATTTATCTCGCATTTTCTCAGGCGCTCTCTGTTACTGCCACGATGGCAAATGACCCCATCACTTTTTTGGTGGGGTAAATATTCCAATTTAAGTTCTTTACCCGCCTGCCTGCTAGCTCGGGGGCGTCGGGTTTGACATGTAAAATCTTCCGGCCAAGACCAATATGGACTGTGGACCTCTAACTCGGAGAAAGACGACGGGATTAGTGAGGGAGGGACCATATTTTCTACGAGGAGGAAATTCGCACTTTTAAATGAATGACAAAAAATCTGCTACGATGTAGAAAATACAAAAAAAATCAAGACATAATTGGTAGTAGTCATATGACATTTTCACGGTAATATATATTCTCTTGATGGGTTCTTCGAGGGCGAGAGAGAGAGAGCGAAGGGGGGCATCCACGATTTCCACCCACCGATACCCTTTTAAAGCATTTGGAATCCTATCCCGGCGAGGGTCCCGACCAAACACGACGCGACGCCAACAATTGTGGCGCTGCTGTTCGGTTCGTAATTACGATTATCGATGGATGGAAAAATCAAGTGTTTGTGTGGTGGTGGGGGGGGGGGGGGGAGTTAGACTATGCAAGTCACGGACGTCACGGAGCGAGAAGAAGAAGATTCTCGATCTCGCTTTTGCATGATCGCTAAAAGGTGTAACGTACCTCGATTCTGCGGATGCCGGTAGGAGTTCCGGGACCTCGACGGGGGACGGCGTGGGATAGGCCTCCGTCGATCCAGCCGTGGAGATGGTATCGGCACCATCCGACGTGTCTTCCCCCTCGTAGTTTCCTCCAGACACGGACATCGACATTCCCTCCTCCTCCGGCATGGACATGTCCGTGGGCGACGTCGTTACGACGATGATCGCGTCGGTGGGCGGTGGGGTGGCATAGGTGGAACCGAATAGGTTGAACACGGTCGGCCCCGACGTGGGCGCGTACGTCGCCATGGACATCGACAGGAGGAGGTTCGATGCGACGGGGGGTGGCGTCGGCGAGCCGGACGCGTCCGTGGGAGAGGACGTGATCACGTCGGTGGGCGATGGACAGGGGGCGTAGGGAATAGCATAGCACATCTGGCCCATTTCGCATCCCTATCATCATGACGAACACCGAATAACACGCGTCGGTGAGAAAATGAAATTGAATCTGAGCTCCAAAAACAACACGATATAACTTACATCTCCCGTCGGACAGGATGGGTTGGAACAGTAGTTCGTGGACGCGTCCATATAGTCGATACCACACACCGTCAGCGTTGACATGGTGGGCGCGTCCGTCGTCATCATGGACATCGACGAGAGGAGGTTCGCGACGGGCGGGAAGGTCGATGCGAGGGGGGGCAACGTCGGCATGACGGGCACGGTCACGATCGCGACGTTCGTCGGGGATTCGGTCGAGGTCGCGTCCGTCGGCGCGGGGGTCGGGCTCGAGGTCTCCGCCTCCATCCCGACGAGGGATAGGGAAAGACTAACGGAAAGGTTCAAGGCTTGCAACCTCCTGTCCTCGCTACCGACCACCACCACCCGTCGTTGGTTGCCGTGGTTCTCGCTCTTGTAGTTGCCTCCGCCGACAATGGCGTTCGTCGTTCGGAGACGTTTCGGGGCTTGTTGGGAGACGGCCGTCGCCGCTGACGCGAACGATGCCATTAGAAACGATAGGACGATGGCGGCGCTGGAGAGCTTCATCATTCTTTTCGTCGACAGTGTTGTGTGGAAATTCGATGAAATTAATAGTAGAAGACGAATAGTATGAGCGAATAATGTGTGGTGTGGCTTAGGGGATGGAGAGTTCTCATCAGGAGAGTAGCCTGGATGAGGCTACACGTGGTTTGGGGGCTGACCTGTTTTTGGATAAAAAATGATTCTCTCGAAAGACTCAAATTCGAGGAAAGGGGAGGATAAACATTTCGAAAGTCCGAGAAGCCACGGTTCCTTTCGTACGATATATGATATTTGAACGGAAATAATACTACTCATTCTAACTCATTCGAATGTGTCAATAGTTACATAGGAATCATTTAAGTTAGATTTCTCTACAATACACTCGACTACTATGAAGTACGATAGAGAACATAAAATCATGAAAAAATAATTGATCCTCTCTTGTACCATAGTCTCTAAAGAGAGAGACAATAATAATATTATCATGCTTTTTTTCTGTTAAGCACCCCCTATCCTGGCCGAATTCGGCCGCCGATGCTGATGACATGAGCCCCATATACCCTGCTACCACACATTCACCCCCGACTGAAGGACAACATATCGAAGGACGATTATGTGAAATATTCCTTTCACACACACTCCCAGCAAATAAACCATGAAGATCATCGTCGCCTCCGTTGCCATCCTCTCCACGGCAGCCGCCCACGCCGCCGATCCCGTCCGCAAGCGCACCGTATCGAAGCACAGGTCGTCTTCAATCGGTAATGTCATGCCCGATGAAGCTTACGAACCGAATTTCGGTACTGAGCATCGATCTTTAGTCTCTTCCATGTCTGTCCAGACATCGATGTCGATGATGCCTACGTACATGCCTACATATGCGCCTTCTACATATTCGCCTACATCTACGCCTATTACTACTACTGCTGCTTCGGGGTGAGATAAAATCCAATGACATAAATGTGTGAAAAACGCGGTCATTTCCACCTTTCCGATCAGTCCGCCGAGGGGGAGCCCGGGACGTCCGATTAGAATGGTTTTTTATCCATTAGTGTGATAATGTTCTATTGATGACTCATGTCATTCATCATATCCCTCTCTCGTCTTTCGTTTCGTGCAGGGCCGCGACCATCGGAACCACCGTGGCAGCATGCGCGGCCGCTGGTGTTGCAATGCTTCTATAGACTCGGGATGCGTAGGACATGCTCGTACCTCTCGAGTGGACGTTTTCAGTAATTTGTAATGGGTTTGGTTGCATCTCGTCGCGCCGCGTTGCGTCGGACGGCGATGTGACGCGCCAATCTGCGTTTATGACATCCAAGCGTTAGGCTCCATTAATTGTGATGTTAGTGCTTCATTTATGTATTAGATCAATAGATCAAGAGAAGGATAATAATGCGTTGCCATTACTAAATAGTGATGAATAATGGAGTTTAGGAGTAGCACAAATGTAGATTCCAAAGGATGCTCTAAAGGAAATTCGAAGAGTCAAATTATCTCAATCCAATGGTTAGGAACCTAGATGACGACGCAGACAATCAAACAAAAGGCACAATTAAAGCCAAGGCATTCAAGTCTACAGCGGCTATGCATGCTGCCATGTTGGTTCCGATGGTCGCGGCCCTGCACAAGGACGAAAGACGAGAGGGGGGTAAGAGGGATGGCTCATTTTTTATATTGTCACAGAAGTTCATCAGCCGAGAGAAAAGTTCACACCAGGAGATGAGTACCGCACGACACAAGCACATCACAGCGAACTTCATCCAAGTATGAACTCAATGCCTCGACGAAAATTGACTCCCTCCATAATTCAGATAAATTTGCTTAACATGAAAAACAACGTATCAAGGAAAAAAAAAAGCTCCATGACATGAAAGGTTTTTTTCTCTCTAATTATCTCTTAATCTCATTGATGAATCCGATGCTACTATTTTCTTTCTTCATGTAGTCACCAGAGTGCAAACGAATATAAACTACACAAAAATGCTATATATATTTCGGAACCCCATCGTCCGCACACTCGACCCGACAAACTCAAAAATAGGCCGTCCCCCGAAAGTGCGCGTCGTAGGGTAAGCCCCGACGGGTACGTCATGCACGTCACGTTCCGGGTAGACCTCTCACAGGAGGAATGCGACCGTCGCGGCCAATGCTGCAAGACCATTTCCGAGGGCCATGGCGCTGTAATAAACGAAGGGGGGGGGGGGGGGGGGGGGGGGGGGGGTGTATGGGCGATTGGAAAAAGATGAGTACAAACACGACGGGATATAGTGCCAAATACGGTGGAGCCGAGGGGGGGAAAGTACGGTGCACTCACCCGCTCGTGGCGGCCGCGGGTTCCTCCACCATGGCGGCCGTCGGGACGGGGGTAATGCCCGTGATGTCCCCGGCCACCGTGCCCACCTCCGAAAACGGCGCGGGCGTGTCGACTGACACGCTGGTGGGGGGGTAAGTGGGGACGGGGGCGGACATTACTGGGGACATCGTCACGAAAACCCCGGTGCCAACCTCATAGGACATGGAGATGGACAATGACGGGGACGACGTGGGCGGCGAGGTCTCGTTGGGCATGGAAAATGACATGGACATTACCGATACGGATATCGAGGGTGCCGTGGTCGTCGGCGCGTCGGTCTTCTCCGCGGTTTCGCCATTCGTGGGCGAGTAGGTAGGGGTCGATGTCATCGAGATGTCGGTCATTTCAGCAGACATCGATGATGAGAGGCTCGAACTCATGGATATGACGTTCAATCCAGCGGACATCGATGATGAGAGACTGGAACTCATGGATAGGACGTTCATCTCAGAAGACATTGATGATGAGAGGCTCAAACTCATGGATATGCTCAAACTCGTGGATAGGGATGAGCTAAGGCTTGAGGATGCGTTCACCGCCTCGACTCCTACGGCGGCTCCCGGTCCACCTCCCCCCTGATCTGGTTGGAGGGCACGCTTGCTGATACGCTCATCCGTGGTCTTATATATCTTCGTTACGCGACGGCGCTGGACATTTGGAGAGGCGACCGTTGATGTTGCCGGCGCGGCAAGGAAGAGAATGGATAGGATGCTGCTTACCCTCATGGTTCGATAATTTTACCTCTACGTGAGGTCCAAAAAAAAACTGTGAGCTGGTGGGCTGAAACGATGCTCTCTCTCTCTCTTTTTTAAATAAGGCAGCACTCACTTGCGTACCTATGAAGTGTATGTGACCAATGAAAATTGTGATATTTTGTAGTTTCGCAAGAATACCCGTTTAAATACGATGCCAAAGAACTTTTCTGCTAATAGTAGTGTTCCTCTGGGACAACAAAAATTGTCTTTTTCCGCTTCTAGTCTTTTTTAAGAGCTGTGTTACTTTTGAAATGGGTCGTAGGTAGACCTGATTTACGGACCTGAGTACCGTTCGATACGCGGCGTTAGCATCACGCGGCGTGAGCAATATTACGAAAACGGCGTACATAGGAAGTACCGTACAGACCGGGGTTTAAGCACCACTTCCCGCCAGTTTTCTTTTGAATTCCTTTTGGACAAAAAATGTCTCTTGACAGAATTGAAGATTCGATTTGGATACTACACAAAGCGA
>JALLPB010001276.1:0-10455 GCA_036939975.1 Cyclostephanos tholiformis | reverse complement strand
AGGGTGATATAATGTTTTTTTTTTTCCCAAAAAAGAAAAAGGGGGGAAGGAAGGATTGTTGGGGGGGGGCCGGCGGCGCCCAAGGGGGAGGTTATCTGGCGGGATGCGTCTGACACAATAGTAATAAAAACAAGCTGACGCCGCTGACGCCGGCCCCAGGAAAAAGTTCTGATAGGTAATATTTCCAATGATTCTCGAGGATACGATATAATATATTATATCGTAGGAGGAGTCCTGAGAGTTGTCGATGTCGATGATTTCATATGTTATATTTTCATTCGAAATTTCCGAACCGAAACGAAAAAGACCATGATGCTGCTACTCCGACGATGCCGTCCATCATCGCGACCACCCCCGCGTCTACCCCGTCCCCCCCCCCCCTTCCCCCGAACGTCGTCGTCCTACCCGTCGTCCATCATCGATGGACGACGATTGACGACTACGACGAATACGACGAATACGACGACGAATGCGATGACTACGGCCACGACTCGTCGTCTCCGACCTCCGTTGTATCATTCCTTCGAACGCGACACGCTCCTGATCGGCAAGCGCGTGTTAATCGCGAATCGCGGGGAGATATCCATGCGCATATGCGACGCGGCGCGATCGCTCGGGATGACGTCGATATCGGTATGCGCTCCCATGGACGTCGATTCGCCCCACGTGAGGTATGCCGACGAGTTCGTCATTTTGAACGGGACGGACGAATACGACGACGACGATGCGATTGGGCCGTATTTGGACATCGAGGGATTGAGGACGGCGTGCCTCGAGAGGGGGGTGGATTACGTGCATCCCGGTGAGTTGGGGAATTGTATTTGTATATATATGTATGTATATATATATATATATATAAGCGCACGATGATTCATCGTTTTTTTTTCTTTTCGAATTCATTATGGAACTCCTCGCTCTCATGCATGGGAATGCACGCGTTGGCGCGTAACGTTAAAACGATGACACGTCAGGATACGGCTTCCTCTCCGAATCGGCGCCGTTCGCGAAATCGCTACTCGATTGCGGCATATCGTGGGTGGGACCCAGTCCGGACGTATTATCCCTCTTCGGGGATAAGATACGCGCGAGGGAGATGGCGATGAAAAATGACGTGCCCGTGGTTCGGGGCAGCGGCGATCTGAAAAGCGCCGACGAGTGTTTGTGCGTCATCGAGAATGGGATGGTTAGATTGCCGGCCATCATGAAGGTGCGTATATTGTCGTACTACTATTCGCTATCGTAACGTTTACGTCCCCTACCTTTATTTCCTTGGTCCCGGCCCTGACCGCCGATTGGAGAACGCACTCTCTTCGCCCCTCGCTGCCCAAACTCTCTCTCTATCTCCCACTCTCTCTCTCTATCTCCAACTCTCTCTCTCTCGCCGTCGTTGAAAATAAAACCGAACGTAACAGGCCGCGTTCGGCGGGGGCGGCCGTGGTATGCGCATCGTTCGCGACATTTCCCAGGTGCGCGACCTATTCGACTCGTGTCGGCGGGAGGCGAATACGGCCTTCGGACGGGACGAGGTCTTCCTCGAGGAATATTGGGACGATACGAAGCATCTCGAGGTGCAGATACTCGGGGACGGGAAGGGCGGCGTGGTTCACCTGTACGAGAGGGATTGCACGATACAGAATCGTCATCAGAAGGTCATCGAACTCGCGCCTTGTAGAGATATACATCCCGAATTGAGGGATAGGCTCGTGAATTGCGCCACGTCTCTGGCGAGAAATTGCAATTATCGCGGCGCGGGGACGGTCGAATTCTTAGTTAGGGGCGAATTGAACGATGTCACGAACGCCGAATTCGTTTTCATGGAAGTCAACCCGCGGGTGCAGGTGGAACACACGGTCACGGAGGAGGCGACGGGCATAGACATCGTTCAGGCGCAATTGTTGATCGCAGGGGGTAGGACGTTGGACGAATTGGGATTGACGCAGGAGGAAGTGAAATTGAGGAGACATGCCGTGCAGGCGAGGATAACGATGATGCCGGGGCGGGGGGAGGTATTGGAGCGGTACGTCGAGCCGTCCGGGGAGGGGGTGAGATGCGATTCCGCGGGATGGTACGCGGGCTTCCGGCCGAATAAAATGTACGATCCTCTCGTTGGAAAGGTGAGAGGTTTGGGGAGGGAGGCCTGTGCTTTGTTCATTAGTTGGTTCGTAAGGATGGGTCGTTGGTTCGCTTGTTCGTTGGTTCGCATTTTTCCGTTGTTCGCAGTCCAAAGTAATAACCAAAATGATATGAATATGCCTTAGTTGATATGCTTCGCCGATGGCGTCACGCCGGAAAGCTTTGAGAATGCCCGCCAACTGCTGCTCCGATCGCTCAAGGATTTCGATATTCGTGGAGTTGCGAATAACATCGACGCCATCGAGCGGATAATTACACATCCGGATTTCGTCGCGAATCGCGTCAACACGAGCTTCTTATCGGACAATCCTGAATTGCTGAATCCAAGCAAGACATCGAAGAAAAATCACCAACGGGTGAAAACGTCTAGCGCAGCAGTACCCAAATCGATGTATTCCGAGGAAAAAATCCGATTCGAACTCAAGCCTCCCATGACGGGGAACATCTTGGATGTGAAAAAAAAGCCTGGCGATGAAATCGATGTGGGAGATGTTGTTGTGGTACTCAGCGCGATGAAGATTGAGACCGAAATGGTCTCGCCGGTGAAAGGAATTGTCGTTGAAATAAGGTGTAGGGCAGGTGAGCAGGTTTCTGGCGAGACGGTCGTGGCGGTGTTGGAAGGTCATGAGGAAATTATCGATGACAGTACATCGACAGCAAGCGCCAGTGAGCGTGGTGTGGGTGAAGGACGTGGCATCCAGTACTCCGATCCCTCCATGGACGTTTGGCGCTCCTCAGACGAATTCGTTCCACTGTATAATGTCAACGACGGCGATTTGTCGCTTCCAATAATTCGCTCCGTGCCGGATTCACAGCTAAATGACGAAAAGGCCCAGGAACGCCGGAGGAGGAATTTAGCACTGAAGGAAGAGCTATCAGCGAAGCTCACGGCTGTCAAATCTGGCGGTGACGAGCGGGCGGTAGCCTTGCACACAGAGCGTGGAAAAATGCTCCCACGCAAAAGGATTAAGTTGATCATTGATCATGGAAGCGCTTTTATGGAAATTTGTGCCCTCGCTGGTGGTAATGGCTTATATGCGTCCGATGGCATCGACGACCTTCCCTCCGGGGGAGTGGTCGCCGGCATCGGCATCGTGCATGGACGAGAGGTCATGATAGTTGCTAATGATGCCACCGTTAAGGGTGGTACTTATTTTCCAATAACGGTCAAAAAGCACCTTAGAGCACAGCAGATCGCCGCCGAGAATCGTTTGCCGTGCATTTATCTGGTGGATTCAGGTGGAGCATATCTTCATAGGCAGGCCGAAGTTTTTCCCGACAGGGAACATTTCGGGCGTATCTTTTTTAACCAAGCAAATATGTCGGCCGCCGGTGTGCCTCAGTTGGCAGTTGTGTTAGGTTCGTGCACGGCCGGTGGAGCTTATGTGCCAGCGATGTCCGACGAGAGTGTGATCGTGGATAAAAATGGAACGATATTCCTCGCGGGCCCTCCGCTTGTGAAAGCTGCCACCCAAGAGGTCGTGACAGCGGAAGAATTGGGCGGGGCCCATGTACATACGAGCATTTCGGGCGTAGCGGATCATTTCGCAATGGACGAGCCCAGCGCTTTGGCAAAAGTGAGACAAATTGTTGGTTCTCTCCCCACCGACGCACAATTGCGAAGCCCCATGATAAAGAATAGCAGCAGCTTCATTGAGGAGCCGCTGTATCCACTTTCAGATTTGCTATCCATTATACCAGAAGATAATCGAATTCCTTTTGATGTTCGACAGATTCTTACACGTGTCCTTGATGGCAGCCGCTTTCATGAGTAAGAATTTTTCAAGATATGGCGATTCTTGCTCGTTGTTTTCTCAAAAGCTGTTAGATCTAAAATGAACCTCTCACAACCTCAAAACTAAATTCAGATTCAAAGAGAGATTTGGGAAAAGTATCGTTTGCGGATTTGGGAAGATTCATGGACTGCCCGTAGGGATTGTTGCGAACAATGGCATCCTTTTCAGGTTTGAATTGATCATTTCAAATTGTTTTTCGTTGCTCTCTAAATGACTCTCAACCAAGTTTACACTTTCTGGAACTAATTAACAGCGACAGTTCATTGAAGGCGACGCATTTTATTCAGCTCTGTGGACAGCGCAAGGTTCCCATTCTCTTTGTTCAAAATATCACTGGCTTTATGGTTGGGAAACAAGCCGAGAACAATGGCATCGCCAAGGATGGTGCGAAATTGGTATGTGCGTGGGCATGTTTGTTCTAAATGTATCAAGTATGCATCTCATTGGCGTGTTCACTTCGAACTTGGAGGTTACTGCCGTGGCTACGGTTCCTGTTCCTAAAATTACTCTTATTGTTGGAGGCAGTCATGGCGCAGGTAGGTTAAGAGGCAAAATTGGGCATCATATGAAAGTTGCCAAGGACATCTTATACTCTGTTCGCTCACTCGTCATTGGCACAGGCAACTATGGAATGTGTGGCAGAGCCTATGATCCGAGATTTCTCTTCACATGGCCTAATTCGCGCATCTCGGTAATGGGCGGTCCACAAGCCGCGAGTGTACTATCAACGGTGAAGAATGATCAAATGGAAAAGCAAACAGGCAAACCCATGACCCAAGAAGAGAATGACGCGTTTGAGGCACGTTTGTTGGAAAAATATGAACAAGAGGGATCGCCGTACTTTGCAACCGCAAGACTCTGGGATGATGGTGTGATTCAAATCGAAGAGACGAGGACAGTCTTGGGGCAGGCGCTGAGGGTGGTTTCCAAAGACTTTCATCCTCTAAAAGAAGGGAACGCATACGGAGTGTTCAGAACATGAATAGTATCAGGGCAGTCAATGGTCCACAACGATACTGGTAGAGGTAGTGACTTAAGTATTAAGGGCATCATATGATATCGTACAAGAAAAAAAATACCGCTATCTCTCTGTCGGTCTGCCTTCTAACCGCCAAATTTGATGCATCATACACTGTTGGGAGATCTCATAGCAAGATCTGTCTCGATCGACGCTCGAATAAAGGACTGTATATTGTGCCATTAAAATATTGAGTGGGAAATTTTGCCTTGCTTCGCTTATGGTCCAGGTTTGATATTGGGTTCACAATCTTTGGATCTAATCCATCGAAGTTATCCTCGCATTCCCATGGTTTTACCACCTTACGACAATACACAGTTTCGTCGACTTTGGCGGGCAATTGGTAGCCCAACATTGTCGATGCATCGAAGTACAGAAGGGACAGCTTTCCCGATTTGGTTTTATGCAACCGTTGTTGCAGTTTGATATCAATCCCTGCAGATGTTTCATACCAGCTCGCCCTTGACTTTGAGTCCTTGAAGCAAACGATGTAAGACCAAGGCGCATAAAATCCGCTGTGGCCCTGTAGTGATTGATGGTCAAGTTAAAATTTAAGAATCACTGGATGGAGGTCGCAGCAGCTGGCCAAGTCAGACTCGACATACCTCGTCATATCCATGCATGCTCCCAAATCCTGCACTTTCCAATTTTGCCATCTAAGAAAAAGAAAAATGATATCGACGTTTGACGACTGACGTGAGATTTTTTTATAATACGAAGCCAGTGCACTAAAATTCTCGACCTTGCACTTGCCATATGGGCTGCATCCTTCGTTGGGCCTATCTCAAGGCTTGGATCGTCACTTTCACTTGCCTCACCCATCTGAACCACAAACTGTGAATGCGGAAACGCTTTATTTTGAACGATGGCGTTCGGAAAGACTGTCTGTATGAATAACACCAGAAACTCACCACTCCCTCCTCAGTTAGACCATGGTATAACGAGTGTACAAATTGGTCATTATTGTATAGCGCGCCCACGATCTCGACGTAGTGGTCTGGATCCAATGCATCCATGATAATAATATCAAATTGCTCTCTTCTATTCTTACCACTACCAAAATTCTTGACGAACCAAGCAAATGCATCCTCGAACGATACAGTGACCCTAGAGTCATCAAAACACGAAGTAGCATCGCTCCCTACTAGATCTGCGCAGTTGGACCACTCGGGCAAATACTCTCTGCACAACGCGACTAACTCTTCATCGATTTCGATCATCACAACTTTTTTGACTGTGTTGTGCTTGAGGACCTCGCGCAGTGTGGCACCCTCTCCACCACCAATTATTGCCACGCGCTGTGGGTTCGGGTGGGCGATCATGGAAGGATGAACCAATGCCTCGTGGTATGCGGCATCCCCGTACAATGAGCTCTGTTGAACACCATCAAGATATAGTACTCTATCGGGTCTGTACATCTCGGGATGGATCGATTCATATGACCCATTATCGGACAAAGACCTCTCGTACCATGCCAACGAATTCACTCGAGGGTTGATGACCTCGTATATGTCAACATGCTGAAACTTGGTCGTCCTCGAAGTTAATACCTCCTTCTTATCCAAGTAGTGCATCCGCAATGTATCAAGACCCACATCCGTTTCGAGGGGATTACCGTATCGTCGATAGCAAGGAGAAAATCCTTCGCGGAAACCGCGTAACTTATGGGACCATAAAATCTTCGGTTCGGCCAGATGTACATCACTACACTCATCCTCCGAATCAAGACTGGCAATGGCAAACAGCCTCTTGATAGCAAGCAATAATACTGGAATCGATAACGTCGATGCGCCACGAATGAATAAATCCACAATGATCACCCCCTCCGCGGGCCAGGAACGTACGGAAATGTGCCCATCCGATGATAGTACGAAACAGCTCACTCCCTCTCCCACGTGCACGAGGGAATGGCAATGAGAGGACAGCGGTCGTGCATCCGGGAACTCCTCGAGGAGATATGCCATCGCCTTGGCTATTTGCACTCCCGAGCTTAGGAATTGATAGTCGACATTTTTGATGTCCACCAACAGCTGTTGTCCCGAAGGAAGTGAAGGAGCATCCTTGTTGTCGTTTCCATGCTGTTTTATGGGGGGTTGTTCGGAGACAGAGGAATCAATGATATTCAGTTTTGATTCCCCTCCATCGAAATGAACCATGGCTGTAAAGATGGCAACGTCCAAGTTCTTGCCAAATAAGAGTGCAATCATCGTCAGGGCGTTACCCATGGCAAACGCCCGCCAGAGCAACGCCTTGGCGAGACTACGTCTCATGACATAATCGGCGCACTCGTGCTCGAGTCCAGCCCCTTACTCTTGTTCGCGATTCGCCTCTCGCCGAATGAAAAAATGGTCTCGGCGACGCGGCGGTGGAGAGGTCGATTCGAGCTCTGGTAGTACTACGATAGCCACCTTCACCGCGGATCATTTCCAATTACGGCTTTCTGCACAACATAATATTATCATGGATGTTGTCATTTTTTTTTCATCCATCGGAGAGAGGCGCCTCCGTCTGTCGGTCTCACGTGGTGTCAGAACATATTATTTTTGTCTCTGATTTGGTTCATTATTTTTTGATTCCAATTAATTCACGGAGGAATCGGTAAGAATGTATCAAGGTCGTCATTTTTTTCATTTTCTTTTTTTTCCACCACTATGATGTGTTAATACACCATGTCGATGGCGCACCATTTCCGCCCCTCGCTCGTCCCAAGGCGTTGCCACCATCAGCCCCTCCTCCTCCTCCCCCGCCGACCTCAACATCGGATATTCGTCGCGCCCTCCCCATCCCTTATCCTCGTCGGTCGTCCCCCCTGCCGCCCTCGCGCTTTCTCCTCCCCTCACGCAAGTGGCGATGACGAGGCCTGGCGAACACGTCAACGACAACGCCCCCGACGATCGGTCCACTTCGTCCCCGCCGATAACGATCGCTATCTAAACAAGTCGTTATCTCTGGGCGCCGATACGGTCGTGTACGACCTCGAGGATTCCGTTAGGGACAAAGTACGCGGGAGGGAGGTACTGCGCTCCTTCCTCCTCGATCGTAGTCGCGCGACGACGACCCACGACGACGGCATGGCGACGTCGTCGCATTCGACGCCGATGCCCGAGGTTCTCGTGAGGATCAATCCCCTCTCCGGAGATCATTGGAGGGACGACCTATTGGCGTCCTTCGACGGCGCCGACGGCTACGTGGTGCCGAAGGTGGAAACGAGGGAGGAATTATTTATGCTCTACGGGGTGCTATCCGAATTGGAACGGGGGGAGGAGGACGTCATCGCCTCCGCCTCGTCGCTGTCGTCGTCCCGTCGACGACATCGTCGTCCAAGGGTCCTACTGCCGATTGCGACCGAGACACCGAGCGCGGTATTGAACATCGGGGATATAGCCAGGGGTCCGAGGGTGATCGCCATAACTTGGGGATGCGAGGACCTGTCCGCGGAATTGGGCGGCACTTGCACGCGAATTGACGAGAATGATGGTTACAGTGCATACCTCGACGTCTACCGTCACTGTCGCACGATGTGCCTACTCGCCGCGAGGGCCGCGAATGTCCAGGCGATCGACGGCATATACCAGAACGTCCGCGATGTGTCCGGCTTTGGGAAGGAGGCGCATGACGCGATGAGGATGGGATACGACGGCAAATTGACCTTGCATCCCGATCAGATACGTGGTGCGAATGATGCGTTCGTGCCGTCCGTGGAGGATGTGGAAAAGGCGCATCGTATCGTAACGATGTGGGAGGATGGGATGGAAAACGGGGAGGACGGTACGAGGAGGAAGGGATCGATGGAATACGAGGGGAAGATGATCGACCTACCGCATTACGTCAGGGCGAAGAAAGTCATCGCGAGAGGGGAGGCGTGCGGTGTCCGCCGCCAACGTGACGACGACGCAGTCGTCGTCGCGCAGGTGGGGGTTGGCGCGACGTATTCCAACGTCGTCGCGGGGGTGGGGGGGGTCGAGATGACTGGCGGTACTAGCGCGACGGCGGCGGCGGGTGGGAGGACGGAGACGACGCCGTTCCCCCGCATTTGTCATGGCAAGTACCTCGAGGACCTCCATCCTGGATTGAAAGTCATGCACTACCTGACACGAACCGTCACCGAGTCCGACAACGTCTTCTTCACGTGCCTGACCCTCAATCCCGCACCAATACACTTGGATCACGAATTGTCAAGAGAGAATGCCGACGCGCTGTTGGGAGGCGACTCGTCGACGGCGGCGCTGGCATCGGCGGGTAGGCCGCTATTCAATTCCATGTTCACGCTCGCGCTTCTCGTTGGCATGTCCGTGCCGGAGTGCACGCACGGCACCACGGTCGCGAACCTTGGCTTCTCGGAGGTATCGTTCCCGAAACCGGTCTATCCTGGTGATACGCTCCGCGCGGAAACGGAGGTGTTGGATCGTAGGGAGAGCAAAAGCAGACCCAATCAGGGCATCGTTGTTTTTCGGCACGTCGCTTTCAATCAGAGGGGGGAGGAGGTCTGCAGGGCGACCAGGCAGGCATTGATGAAGAAAAGACCTTAGGAGATGCGGTTTTTTTTTCGGTAATACAATCTCTCTGTCACTATTTTTCTTAGATAGATCCTCTCTGGATTAATGATTACTGAAAAAAAAAAGTTATCACTTGTGTCATTTCGAGTCATGATAATAGTATGATTGGTCAGTTCGATTTCTGCCAGGTCAATTATTTCAATAGTAAGGTTATCAAAGGATTTAATCACCATATGTGATGCATGATAGGCCATGACCCTACTTCTCGCACTCAAGGTTCATGTTTTATGATTGATATCGACGTGCATAGTCAAATTCGTATGTCGGGTCGGATTATCAAAAAACATTAATGTGACAACAATTTATAGTCCTTTCCAATAAACAATTCCCTAAAAACTAAGTGGGCACGTGACATTATGCTAACCAAATGCATTTGATAACACTCAAGCGATCACGGCCTCAGCACAAGTCTTCTGATGACTAACAAAGTCATTATCATCAGAATAAATCATCCTCCAATCTTCTTCGATCCTCTTCTTTTTTTCAGCATTGCCATGAAAGGATGCAAAGCGAAGCTGGAATGCCTTATCCAACTCATCCTTGTTAAACACCTGCTCGTTGACTGCATCACACGCATCACAATCAATATGACACACCCACCTGATTGTGCGCCATGCCAAGGCAGCATGGTTACCCTCCTCCTCAGCAATAATCTGCAACTCGTCTCCGATCCAGGCGAGGACATCCCTATCAATGCCGGAATACTTCTTACCGGCCGCTCCATTTTCGAGCACTCGCTTGATAAAATCGGCCTCGGCGGCCGCCTCAAGTGCGGACAACGTCTCATCAACGCAACCCTCCCTCACCACCGCCATTGCCATGGCCTTCAAGTCCTGGTCGAAGGAATGCTTGGAAGGGGGTAATGGGCCGGGCCCAAATGTCGAACGAGGTCCATCACGACATGTAAGCGAGAAAACGAATAGAAGACATCGACGCTGCAGAGCGATGAGAG
>JALLPB010001275.1:0-10463 GCA_036939975.1 Cyclostephanos tholiformis | reverse complement strand
CGACGACGACGACGACGACGACGACGACGACACTTTAATCTTTTATAATATATGATGATAGAGGCCCTTGCTTGGTGTATTGTCCGCCAAAAAATCAGTCTTGTCCACCACTCCAGAATGAGCCCCCCAATTATTTTTTGGGTCATAAGAATCTCTGCCGAGAGTACAACTTGTTGTTTTATTGAGAAACCACTTAAGGGATGGAATAGGAACCACACCCCACCGCCGTGGCCTAAAGGAGGCCTATCTCATCCAATTATTTCTCTCTCTCGTACAAGACCCGAGAATGAGAGATGGAAACAATAATTACACCTTCCACGTCGTCTCTATTATTTTCCCTCTTAATATTAATTTCCGAACGCGTCATGGCCAAAAAACGCAAACCAAACACACACACTCCCCACGCTTTGAACCACATCTCGTCGCACGTGTGCAAGAGAGAAAAAACGCCCCACTCGCACGCGCGGCGCACCCTTCGTTCCGTGCCATGCTCGATCCCCTAGGGCGGTAGGAGTGCACGACCCGAAAACGAAATGAGATTCTTCTTAGCATTCATCGCCGTCGGGATAATTGGTCCCGATCGCGATCTCGCCGTAGCCTCCGCCGCCACCAACCTCTTCGAGGCACATGTCATTCCGGGCGGGGTGGATAACACCGATTACCTCGAATCCATCTCTCACTATCTGTATGTTGATTACGACGACGACGGCGGGGGCATAACGAATGACGATGATGCGGGGGCCATCATTTCGACATCGTACATTCCCGTCGAGTCAGAGTCCGATGCCGATGCCGATGCCGATGCCGATGCCGATGCCGATGGCCGAGAGCACGACATTCCCGGCGTCGATGAAGTGGGAGGAGATTCGGTCTTGGGCGAGATTTCGAACATATTCGCCGACCCTACCGTCGAGGCCACGGCCGTTACCTCGGCGATCGACATGCTCGACGAGCGGATCATATGCGGTTATCAGGGATGGTACGGATTCCCGGGCGATGGCGCGCCGATAAAGAGATGGAGACATTGGTTCCGAGTCAACGTGACGGCTCCCGCGTACGAGGATGTCATGGTGGATTTTTATCCCGCGATCGACGAATATGACCCCGGCGACTTGATGATATCGGGGGTGAAGATGCCGGATGGCACGTACGCGAAATTCTTCTCGAGCGCGAGGCCGAACGTCGTATTGAGGCATTTTCAATGGATGGCGACCCACGGCATATCCGGCGTGTTCCATCATAGGTTCATGACGGACTCCGGGAATACTCCCATACACGCGACGAGGACTATGATCTTGCGTAACGTGAGGGATGCCGCGGAGGCGACGGGACGATTGTTTGCCGTATCGTACGATATAGCCGGAAATGGCAACGATGTCCTGGAGCGGTTGAAGAACGATTGGATTAATCTCGTGGACGGCGAGGGAATCACGAGCAGTAGCCAATACATACATCAGAACGGTTTGCCCGTATTACACGTCTATGGGATAGGATTTACGAGTATACCGGTTGACGATACCACTGGGGTGCAAAATCTCATCAATTGGTTTCAATCCACCGTCGCGGGGAAATATAGAGTATTTTTCATCGGTGGGGTTCCGGGAAGGTGGCGGGATCAGGTCGGCGATTCCAGGACGGGAACGGCATGGAAGAATATTTATGATTCTTTGGATGGAATCCATCCTTGGCATGTGGGACGATGGAGCGATGCAACTACTTTTGATACGTATTACTCAAACTATATTGCCAATGATGTTGCATATTGTAAGCAAAGGGGGATACGATACATGCCCACCATATGGCCGGGATTCAGTTGGCACAACCTCAAGAGTCAATCTGACCCCCGACCACCTATCAACTCCGTACCACGAAGAGGCGGAAACTTCATGTGGAATCAGGCCTATAAATATGCGTCCAATACCGACATCACGACTATTTTTTGTGCTCAATTCGATGAGGTTGACGAGGGCACCGCTATCTTCAAAGTCACCGCGAGAAAGAGCGACCTTCCACTTCCGACGGATGGTTGGTTGGGCTTAGATGCCGATGGAATTAGTTTGCCCTCGGATTGGTACCTTCGTTTGACCGGCGAGGCACAATTGATGCTGGAGGGGAGTCGGCCATTGACGAGCACATTGCCCTTGACTCATGTGCCAACATCAAGGCCCACTTTGGTACCTACTGCGAAACCAACAAGTCGAAGCCCAAGTGCATATCCAACAACTAAATCACCCACTGCCAAGCCGTCATCAGCAAGGCCCACAACTATATCGCCAACTGCAAACCCAACAACTAAATCGCCAACTGCTAACCCAACAACTAAATCGCCGACTGCCAAGCCGTCATCTGCAAAGCCAACAAGCAAGCCATCATCAGCAAGGCCAACGAGTAAGCCGTCATCAGCACGACCAACGAGGAAGCCATCATCAATGCCAACAAGAAAGCCATCCAAACCAACCTAGCCAATAGAACTTGTACGCCAACGACTAAGCCGAGTTTTCATCTTACAGCCACGACGGTTAGGCAATAGATATATTATATTACCCTATTGGATTTTTGGGAGAATTTCCATTCTAAATCACTTATGATTAGAACATAGCTGAAAGGTTTCTTGAAATGATATTCCTTACCAATAATAGCGAAATCCGAAACCGAGTCTTTTATGTTTCACCTGTAGAGAGTATTCAAGTACAAATGTCCTTGTGTACTGGGGACAAAATTTCAGGTAAAGTAGCGCACGCAATACATCCATACATAAAATTTTTGGATTTCATTTATAACATATTGTCGTGTTAATCTCTTCAACATGCAATGTGCTGTCTACTTATAATTATGTTCAGTATGCCCACATTACAACTCAAAGACTTCTTGGTAAACGGCTGCAGTCGTTCCACCACAAAATATCATCTTCTTTTCCTCCTCCCCCTTTTTGATAGCCCTCCAAACAGAATCCGTCATTTCTGTAGGACCGCACATGAATATACCTAAATCGAATTCGGTGTTGAGATTTTCATCACAATTGTAGTCTTCGTTTTCGTATGTTTTCCCTCCCTTCATGGCATCTACTACGATCGAGGCCAAGTCTGGTCGACCTTGTTTGTGCGATATTCTTATTATTCTGTGATGATCTTCTTCTTTGGCATGAGATGAACTTTGATCGGTTGATGAACGGTCATTGAGTTCGCTGTACTTGTTGCAATCATTAATCACAAGCTGAGGCCGTTCTTCCTCCAGCAATACTTTAAGACCCCCACGACCTAATTCGACTTCATTATCAATTCCTCCTCCGAACTTTTTCTCGACGGATTTTTGGTGTAGGCCGCCACCATAAAACTTGACATAGCAAGCTTCCCAAACCAAAACCAATCCGTAAGATATAAACGCCACAATCAACGACAACGCTAGAATACCCAACACGGCAATTGGTCGGGTCTGTACGACGTTCTTGTCTTGGATATTGGCGTAACAAAATTGTACGATGCACATGCCACCGAAGACGATGGTTACGTAGGTCGCAGTCGGTAGTATATTGTGCAGAATAGATTGGTGATTTCCATCGTATATGGACGCAGGAGACATCGCTGCGCTTCGCCTTTTCCCTCCATGATCCCGATGCCGGTTACAAAGTTGCCACGTTCCAGTCGACTTTGTACTCAAAACTGCATTATTGCTATCGTCGCAGTGTGCGTTAACTGCCGCAGCATTCACAGCTGCTAACGCCAATGAATGCATGGATGAATGACGTTGCGAAGTGTGATGAACAATTATGTTGATGGATATCGGGCAGGCAATTACGGCGGTGGAAGCAGAGCAAAGGTTTTCGCATTGTCTGGTTGACTTCGAAATGGATCCATCATCGTTGTCATCCGTTGCGTAGCAAAACGGTTCGAGATAATTCGCCAAAACATGCTGAATTAGACCCTCGTCGCGGCTGATCCAATGCACATCGATAGTGCGGGGGGTATTCTTCTTCGAGGCAGAACTGATGCAACTGTAAGAAACACCACTCAGGGCCGATGCCGGGGCATCGCCACCATCAAGGCGAGGAGTATTACCGCGACTACCACGTCCTCCTTCTATATTATACTCATGGTCATAATAGTATTCGTCGTCTCCGTCATTTTGTATCAGTCGCAGATGATTCTCAACGATCATACTGGCGCTGGTATCCTCGATCTCATCCATCTTCATTGTTCCCTCCCCATTTAGTTCACTCGAATAGTTGGCACGCTCCATCGTGCCCATTCTCGATATAGAATACTCCCGCAAGGCGTGTAAGAGCGAAATATACGATGCTATGCCCACGCCCCCAGCGATGATAACGACCCTGTCGTGCGCGTACGTCGCATTCCTGAACATGTCGTGCGTTCCACCGCGAATACCATTTATCAGCATCCTCGGCGGAAGACGAGTACGACGATTTACGTCCCTTGAACTCCCTTGAACGCCCGATGAATTCAAAGACGACGATGACCCGTCGGTGCTACGACCATGGAATACAAAGTCCTCCTCCTCCTCCTCCTCCTCCTCCTCCTCCTCCTCCTCCTCCTCTTCCGATGTCAGAGCGCTGAGCTTCATCGATAATTCTCTTGTGAAATTGCCCTGCGTACGGTAAAGCACGTGAAAGGTGTCGCATCCGCCACCGCGGATGCAACGACCGCGATCGTCCTTTTCGGGATACGAGAAAATCGTGAACGGATGAACCTGAAGGCGCGATATCTCCGGTACGTAAAGCTTGATGTATTTCCCGACGGTATCCCGATGACGACTGAAGGAGGAGGAGGAGGACGACGAGATGTGGGGGGGCTCCACCACATCGTAGCTACGACGATCGCTCGTGCGAAAGGTTAGTTCGACGCACCCGCCCGAATCCGGAATGCAAACTACCTTCGACGGTCGCATCGACTCGTCGTGACGGTCATCGTCGCCTGCATCGTCGTCATCGTCGTTGTCGTTGCCGCGATCATCGCCGCATCCTCCCCTAACCGAAGAGTTCCACTTGTACCATCCCTCGACGTACATCGGCACGTTCGATGCGAGGTAATGCAATAATCCGGGTGCGACGTACCATATCATCTTGTTGTAATGAACGACCAGTCCGAATAGCATGACGAACGAGCAACAAACGTGACATATGTGGAAGAGTGCGTAATTCGACCGGCGGACGTACCATACGCTCGTGAGCGTCAGCATCGTGAACGCCATCATGGATACGACGCCAGATAGGTTCACGAATCTGTCGTGACATGCGATCGCACCCATCTCGTCGTCGTCCTCCTTCCCCCCCCCGTGCAGTCGACGGTACGTCGGGCGGATGGAGAATAATCCGATCCAACAATCCAGACCGTTCGTACCGAATGGGAATACTGTACTCCACGTATTATCATAATACCTCCCATCGTCCAATTTATACATCCATATAATTGCATGGTACGATCCGTGCATAACCGATCCCAATAACGCCGTATATCCCGCGCATACGTGCATTCGCAATATGCAAGGTCCGCCCAATCCCAACGAGTCGAACAACGAGCCGTCCCCGCCCAGGCGCGTTATCGGGAATAGCAGGAATACCATCGCGGACGCGCCGAATTTGCCGAAATCGTTGGCCGATTTTCCGTGGTCTATGGTAATTTTGCCAGTATTCGGATTCATCTCGAAGTTCCTCGCGTGTACGTACAGGAGGGATATCGCGTAAACTAGGCACGGCAATATAATGATCGATAATGATAGGGATATCAGCGAACGACGATTGTCGTTCGATAGCGTCCTCGTGATCCTGGACAAATAATCGCGCATAATTTCTCGGCGTCGCATCGGGAGGAGGACGAATGTCGATGGGCGTGGCAATCTTCGACATCGAGGCATGGCGAGGAATGGCAAATGCGGGACACCGCCAACGCTGATCTTCCCTCGAAGGATGCCGTGCCCGTCTTTGCCGCCATCTATGGCGCTGTAGCCCGGCGCCCTTCCCCCCCTTGCGTCATTATTACTATTTATCCTCATGAGGGATGGCCGGGCGGATATGGGAGGGGCGACGGATGGATGTAGCGAGGGATGGGACGCGGCGATGGCCATCCCGACGGCGGCGGCGGACGACGATGAGTCGTCATTCTCGTTGTCGACGCTGCGCATCCACTTCTCGCCCAACGAGGAACGCGACGACGACGAGTACGGCGAAACGCGCAACAGCCTGCACATAGCGCACGCGACCAACAGCGGCGTGCCCCACGTCGTGTACTTATCCTTCCCCGAATGCCCGCCGGCGGTGGCGAGGAGGTAACAATGACGCATCAAGCCGATGAACGCGATCGCGTATGCGACGCGATTCGATAGCGGCGTCGTCATTTTCGGCGTCGTCGCGGATGTCATATTTTTTTTGTGTTCAAACCAAAATAATGATAAAACCGCCAAAAATAATGGGGTTGAGGGGAAAGCGGTGCTGCCCCCCATTGCCCTCTCTCCTCGCGCCAAAATATGATGTAGGTAAGAGACTTGGTTCTACCCATATCCTTCCCATCCCTCCTCCTCGATCCCGTCATTAGCAAGAACTAAATAGAGATGCATTGTGAAAAATAGACTATTACTAATCATGTGCTCCTGTTACTGGCCTCAATCCTCGTAGTCACTCGCCATTCTCGATGGTGAACTGGGTCACCACCACGTATGCACGGAGCACATCGCCGTGCCGGAAGATGCCATGCCTGAAGACCTGGGAGAGAATCCCTCAGCTCCTCTTCAGGTGCCTCGGTGTGCCTGACATAGCCATTGTTGGCTTTGACATGTTTGCCCGCATGAAGGTGATGCCTCAAGACCTTGGTAAAAATCTTGACGTCAGTGGTGTACTTATCCGCCGGATAGGGTCCCTATATCCACACCAGATCCCCGGCGAGGATGTCCACCCCCAGTTTGTACCGGAGAGCGGACTTCCTGGTGTATTTGTGGGGTTCAAATATGTCCCCTTTCTTTGCTTTCACATTTGGGGAGATTTGAAAGTTCGTCCTGTCTATGGACATAACCAGGCACCAATTGTTGCGCATGGCATGGATGAGATGGCTCTTGAGGTCAATCTGTGGAAGGGGGGAGTTCAATGACAAGCGGTGGTGGGAACAACATAAGATGGAAAATGACAACAAGACTGCAATGCATGATGATGATGGCCAAGCATATAGCATGAGGTTGATGCCGACGGCCACGATAAAAAATACGACACAACAATCAAACACTTACTACCACCTCCTCCAACTTCTCCATGGCATTGCCAATGGCCCAAACCCAAGAACAAGGAAGATAGGTAAATGCATTCAATTGTTTTGTTTAGATCACATTCAACACTAATGGTATCCCCCCCTGTCATCAACCACAGATGATATCAACGACAACAACACCAAAAAAGACCACAAAGATGAAAACAGAGCTGACCCCAACCCTCAAGCCGACCCCCAAGCAATGTCCTCCAAGTAGCCTCCTGCCACCATAGCAAAAGCCATGGCCACAAAGAATTCACATTGACTGTCCCCCCCATAATATTCTACTGAGTTCATAAATGCCCAAACAAAGATGCCAACAAATGTTCCCGACTCAACTGCCCCATTACAAAGCTGCTCATACAAACCAAAAACCAATTGGATATGCTTCATTTTCATCCAATTGGCACTTGCCTTTTGCCCTATAAGGAAAGTTTTCATTACTGGCCAATAGGTCTTGGGGAGTTCGTATTTCGATACTCCAAAATATTTGAGAATTGCATCATGATATTTCCTTGCAGTATCAAAGGCATATTTAATTGTCTTTTCCTTGTTTTTCCACTTCTTACCACCACTCAAAAATATCTTTACCCAAGTGGTAGTGTAAATCATGAGTCACCCCATAGTAATATCAGGGAACCCAAACCCAATATCATTGTGCAACTCTGGGTAATTTTGTTGCATCAGGGAGCTCAAACACAATATCATCATGTAAATAGCTCTAGGTATTTTTTTCACTGCCGTATCATTTCTGCAATCTTTCAGCGGTACTCGCAAACAATGTCCACAGTATTTTTCTGTCTCCAATAAATCAGCTGCATCCTCAGGGCATACCTCAATTGCTGCCACTGCTGCTTTCCCTGGGCTAATGATAATGACACAATCAACTCCTCTGCAATTTGTGACATGGAACAGGATTGGGTTAGCACCAGACAACATGATGTAAATAAGCATTTTTTACCCTTTTCAAATGCAAAATTTGGACTGGCATTGATGGCATTGAGGCATTGAAGTCTGAGCACTGCCATCATAAAATGGATATTGTTTTATGCTACTCTTCTTTTTTTTGCTTCCTCTCTTCAAGTTGTATTGTACTTACCATGCTAGAAATTGTGAGAATATTTGTTCCTGTAGCAGCTATAAAGGAGATAAAGTAGCTTGTGGCTGATACCTAATGAACCACTGGTTTAAGAACCATATACCTATCTAAACTAGTTAGAAAATTAATATCAGTAGGAATTAAATTGCATTTTCAGAAACCCCCGATGCAACCATTTTGGATCCAGAGCAATGGGTTGACCTATCAAATTTACCACAGCCCTTTATCCCAATGAAAAGCAACACACTCAGCAGGGGTTGGCAGGAAAAAACTGTCGAACGATTTAGCAACGGTGCACATTAGCTCATTCTTAAAACTCAATATATGGTATTGTGACATGACAATAATAGATATGAGTACTAGTATTGTGAACAGTTGCTATCCTAACCAGGATTGCACCGGCGAGTGATTGAAGTGCAAATTCCAGCTTGCAAAGAAAAAATGCCAACAGGTGATCCTAAATGCCCCCCTCATGTTGTTTTTGCTGAAAGTATTTACAGGAAAATTGTTGAGGCCACTGATGGCTCTATGGGTGTGTCCGATCTCAAAGACAATTTAGAGGATGATGACGATGAGAGGGTTGAGGACGACAATGAAGAAGAATCTGATGGTGATGATTTTCTTGCAACAATGGACGTGGAGGACAGCAACAACGAGAGTGAGGGTCCTGGTGACCGGCCTGTAGTACTTGGTCATGCCGTGGTTGCTGATCGCTCGTTGGGTAATGATGAGGAAGGCAAAAATGAGGGGGGGGGAGCAATTCAAACACCTTGGGAGTTGCATTGACTGGATTCCAGAATTCAGCCAGGGGTGCAAAGAAACGTCTCTGCAGTACTCAATTGGGGGGTGGGGCAGCAAAAAACAGCAGAAAGGGATTCACGCAGCCGTTGTGGATTCCTCAGAAGTCACCTCCATCCTCGGAGAGAGAAAGTGACAATGGTTGTGATGAGTCTGATGGCTATTCTTTTGAGAATGTAATGTCGATGATGATGATGCAGAACCGTTTTGATAACAAATAGAGGGAGCTGCAGTATCAGAAAGAATCTGAGCTAAGGGAGAGGGAGTTCCAGCTTTGTCGTGAGGAGATGGCAATTGCGCACGAGGAAGCACGCGCACAGTGGCAGATGATGAACGTGTAATGCTGATGACAATGTTGAATAACAATAGGGGGCAGGACAACAGCAACCAACCACCCAGCCCAAGCATGGGATAAGTTGTTAAGTAATCCTTTTATTACTTTGTTAGGTTGTTTATTACAATGATATTAATCAATACAATTTAGTGGTCCCCCCTGCCTCCCTTTCAATGGGACCTTGCCCAAGCCCAGGCAGTTAAAAGTTAAAACATCACATCTTCATTGGCATTTCTTTGAAGGTGTGCCATGTAAGTATTTCTGATTTGATTAGTCCCCACCATCCTTGCCCGCAAATAATAGAGTAAGACAAATATTTTTAATACAATTCGCTGCCCTCCATGCTCTTCGTAAATGAATCAATCACGTATCCTTGGAAAGGATGCTTATATTGTCAACATCCCCCACTCAGCCATTTGCCTTGCTGATATTGCCTCTCTTTTTTTCCATAGTTTGATCTTCCTCTCAGCTTAGGTAGGAGCCGATGATCCCAATAATTCTTAACAAGACTTGTAAAGGTACTGTCGGTCAATGTTAGCAAAAGCTGAGTCGACACAACATTTCCCACCTGTCCTTTCATATACCTTCTCCAACTTCCAATAAATCTTACCCATCTCCGCAACCTGACTGTCATGAACAGATCCAGGGACATTAAAAAAGGCAATTCGAATTGCTCCATTGGGACAAAAGCAAAAAAATGAAGTCACATAGTGATCATGAGTCCACCCATTACCCATTGTAGTATCTTTCCTGGATACTAGAACTTCCTGATGCCTGCAGGTACAACTTGAGCCCATCCATCGTTGCCCAACAGTCAGTGAGTAAAGGATGACATTCGCTAAACGCTGCCATGTATGTGGCGATGTCCTCTGCTGATGGCAGAGATACCCTTGCAAGGGGGTCATCTCAAAAGATCTCAACAACAAGGCGAATACCAAATCGCAAATAAACAGACAGATTAGTATATGTGAGACCAAAAACAAGC
>JALLPB010001274.1:0-10494 GCA_036939975.1 Cyclostephanos tholiformis | reverse complement strand
CAGCCCTTAATCCTGAATTTCTACGAATAATTACGAATAATTGTCGGACAGAGTACGATAGTAACATTTTAATAATGGTCGTTGCGTCCAACCCCCCATCTCGCCGTCACGCGGGCGTCCCGCATCCGCCGATCGCCGCCCGGAGGAACAGCATCATCATCATCAACAGCAACAACAGTAACAATAATAATATCAATGGCACCAACAAATGCCGACGTCCGAGCGTTCGCTTTTTCGTGATCTCAGCGCTTTTCGCTGCGACCATGCTGGTCGCCGTCTCGACCAGCATCCTCGGGAGTCACCTCTTATCCTCCTCCGTAGCCGAATATGATGGTAATCGCGATGACGGTGGCGGGGAAGACGTCATTGTTGCGGGTGGACGACGGGTCCAGCGGGGTGGCATCGACGACAGACGACGAGTTCCTGGATTGGGTGGGTGGGGGGGGAAGGGGGGGATGGCAGTCGTCGACGAGATAACCGTCCTGGAGAATGAACTGAGGGCCCTGGTCAAGGAGCACGATATGATCGCCAAGGACATCGAAATCCTCACCGGCAGGGCGGTACCCCGGAAGAGGACCGCCCAGGAAAAAGTTACAGACGAGGAGGTGGGGGACGGCGGGGAGGTAGATGAAAAGGAGGACGGCAACGATGACGAGAAGGGCGACGACGAGAGGGGCGATGGGGAGGAGGAGAATATAAAAAAGGAGGAGGACGAGGAGGAGGAGGAGGAGGAAGAAGAAGAAGAAGAGGAGGAGGAGGAGGAGGAGGATGAGGATGATGAGGATGATGAGGAGGATGAGGACCATGACGATGAAGACGACGTGTCGGAGGACCCTCCGCCGAGGAAATATTGGATCAAAAAGGAGGCGTTTGCGTCTTCATCTTCCTCGTCGTCATTGGGAACGAAGGAGGATAGACTTCGCCACGAGACATTCTCGAAGAACGATGGCGACGTCGTCATGGGCGCTATAATACCGTTCGATCTAAGCGTCAACCACCTCCAACGCGTGATACGTGCCGCCGGCTCGCCAAACGACATAACTAATGAACCGTTCGTCGATGAGGAATTCCTCCCGGTGGTATCATCGTCGAGCGTCCTCGACTTCCGTTGGAGGTCGCGGGTACGTCCCAACTCGAGGTTCGGGGATGGCGAGCGCACGACCGCCTATCGCATCGAGGCGAGACGGGCCCATCATCGAGTAGACGACGAGGATGGGGAGGTATCGCCTCCGCTACTGTGGGACTCGGGGAAAGTGAACACACCGGACGGCCTACCCGACGTGGTGCCATGCTCCGGTGATTGCTTGGTAAGGCTTATGTCCAAGTCGAACGTCGGCAACATCATGGAGTGGAGGGTGACGGCGTGGGACTCATCCTCATCCCCCGATCGAGCGTCGTCTACGTCGGAATGGACCAAGTTCGCCATCGGACCGAGTCAGACCCGAGTCCACGAGAAGGGGAGCGATAAGCGTGGTGAAGGCGACGGCGACAGCGACGGCGATGACGACGACGATAACGAATGGACGGCGAGGTGGATATCCCACCCCATCGACGTCCAATCGTGGAGTGTAACCGATTCGGGCGCGTTTTGGAGGAATGTTCCCGAGCACAGGCAGACCGCGTGTCGCAACTGGGAGACGAGGAGCCAGCTGCCAATTTTTCGCGCAAAGCTGGACACAAACGATATCATGAATGACAAGGCAGGGGGGAAGGATGAGGAGGATGACGAGATCGCGTCGGCGTTGCTCGTGGTATCGGGACTGGGATCGTTCCGGGCGACTTTCGACGGGGTGCCTCTCTCGTCGTCAGGACCGCTGGATCCGCCATTGACAGACTTCGCGCAGCGTGTTTCGTACCGGGGATTCGACGTCACGAAATTCCTCATAAAAAAAAATAAGAAAAAGTTGGATAAGGATTCGAAAAAGAAGGAGAGGAGAAGGGAGAAAGACGAACACATAGTGGGTATATCCATGGGATCAGGTGAGAAAAAGATGTTGAAGAAATAGCGAGAAGCGGTTTATGTTCTGTTTGGATATCACATCGCGCACGCGAGATGACAATACATTGTTTTACAGCCCAAAAGTCGCATAACTGCAGGAAAAAAGTTCCTCTCTCACTGTATTTTTTTCCTTTCCTTGTTCACACCCTTGTCTCCCTTGTGTTCCCCCCCCCCCCCCCCCCCCCCCCCCCCCCCNATGTTATAGCCGACAAGAACAAGTACGACATGGCTTTGTATTATTATGCCCTAGAATTATGTGAGTGCTGGGCGTGTGTTAATTATTTGATGAGTGTACGTAACGTACAAAAAATCCGGCAAGACCAAAGTACTCCTCCCCACCGGTCATACATCGTCAAGATGGCAGGTTGCCAAGGGTCATTTGCGGGAATCTTCCCTGTTCTCCGGAGAATATATTGACCTGCAATCTATGGCAAATTTTGAGGGCTGGGACACTATTCAGGGATGGAGCGATGAGATTGGTGATACATCTTCTTCCTCGATGCATTCCTGGGTGAAACCAGAACTTTACAAAAGCGACACAACGTTGGAATCATGGAGGACCGCTCTCCACCTGAAATCTACAGCAAGGAAAACGAATGTGAGGCAATCGATCATACCAGAGCACAAGTTATCTCCGATTGGACGGTTGATACCGAGTGAAATCCCCCCCGTGCTGCCGGTTGAGCGCGTCGATCCTGACGAAATTTATTCCATGGGCGACGGAAGGTGGATGATAGATTTTGGCAAGGGATTTTCCGGCATAGTACGATTTCAAAATGGCTTGCCCGAACCCATCGTCCCGGCCAATGGCAAATACCCTCGTGGGCATAACATGAGCACTTTAGGTCCCGTGGAATCATTCATAACTGTTGTATACGGAGATTCGATCGAGCTGTCAACAGGGGATATTAATATTGCTGGTGAGCGAGGATGATGAATTTCACACCCTTTATTTTATAATGAACACCTCGTCACCCCGTCATTATTTGGGTCTTTGATTCGATTCTCGACTCACATTGATCGCATGATACACGAAAAACTCTAGCCGTCGCTGGAATGGGTCTCCATGATGGAGGACCAAGACATAAATCAAAACCAGCCGGCTCGGCTCAAGAAAAGGGCGGTCCGTGTTACCCCAAAGATCATTTCGAGCCGGGATCATTGTTGCAAAGGGACGTTTATATCCTCCCTCGTCATTCGGATGATGATTCGCTGATTAAAGGGAGTTTCATTGATGCTCGCCAGTCACATTTTACCACGCATTCATTTCGCTTCGCTGAAATTTGCTGCACTGCTGAACCTCCTTCTGGCGTACATGGGCTGTTATACCGAACATCATTCAATGAATGGGGTGACTTCAGCTCGAGCAATGTGCGCATCAATGGAGGGTACGAGCTCATAAAGAATGCAATGAACAGCAACCTGTTGGGTGTGCAGTCGGATTGCCCGCATAGAGAAAAGATTCAGTACGGAGGGGATATTATTGCGGATTCACCCGCGAGTCTTCACATGTATGATATGAGTTCTTTCTACCGCAAAGTGGTAAATGATTGGAGGGACCAGCAGTGGGACAATGGTGCCTATGCTGGTACCAGCCACTGGCTCAACTTGAATGATTATGCCGGGATTGGGCAAGGTGCTGGCGAAACCGTCTGGGCAAGGTTAGTGTTCATGACTGCAAGTCCCATTGGCATTCTCACCCATTCTCACATCTAAACGTGCTGATTCTTGTCTTTACAGTGCACCTATTGTGATGACAGTTCGACTTATGCAACACTATGGAGATTTGAAATTCCTCGAGGAATCGTATGATAATCACCTGAGGTGGTATAATTTTCTCCGAAAATATTTTGATGACGGTATGCATGCAAAGAAATACGATGACAACCTGAAGGGTTATATTAAAGAAGGGAGTGGCCTCGGGGATTGGCTCTCCCTTCGTGGTCGTGATACCTGGTTGGCTCATCAAAGCTTCTATATGGCTACCGCAAGAAGCATCGCCTACATTGCATCGAAATTGGAAAAAGTGGAACAGGCCGAAGCGGCGCTGGAGTTAGCCAACTCTGTGAAAGATCGAATAGCGAAACTGTACCTCAGCAAGGAGGGTTCGTTTCGTCCTCCAGAGATTGCAGCTGCGCGAATGAGCCCTGGACCAGAGATGAGTTTGTATACTCGTGTTGTTCCTGGTTACAAACGATGCAAAGTGTTGCATCGTTACTTGGAGCGGGAAGGCCATACTTGGCCTGGATCGGAAGAGTCGGCCTTCCTTAGAAATATTTCGAAAACTACACTTAATGAAATGATTGAATCTGGAGAAGTGACGAAACGGGGATCCATATGGAGCATGGGGTGGTCGCAATGGTTTGGGTTCAATGAAGGAATCCTTGCTGTCAGGTTTGCTCTGAATACATTAAGCGAAAATGGACTCCACAACATTGCGCTTGCCAAAGCAAGTGGCTTTGGTGTAGGGACATGTAAGTTCTGGTCATTTTTTTTCAAGAAATCGTTCAAGATTTCAATAGGCATCTAATCAAATTGTTTGGACTACCCAGATGAGTACCAGCTTTCTCATAATGCTACCACACACTGGGAAAGTTGGTGGAGATCAGAAGACTTATACTCTAAAAACCACCCCATGCTGGGGGCATCAGCGGAGTGGATGGCGTCGGCAGTGGCGGGCGTGGGACTCCACTCCAAGACCACAGCTGGCAAGGAAGTCTTATTCTGGCCCAGGTTCCCTAATTCCGCAAGCACAATCTTGTATGCCAGTGCTACCCAAGGCACAAGAAGAGGAGATTTTTCAATTGCATGGAGATTTGAAGATCTTCCGATGGATCATGACTTGCATGATTCAGCCGTTGTAAAAATGCACATCCGGCTTTATGTCCCTCCGGATGGCAATGCAATTTTCCGTCTACCAGAATACAACAACGGGGGAGAGGTTGACTCGGTAATCAAATATGCAATACAGTTCCCTGACATCGAACAAATCAAGGCCTTCTCTTCTGAAGAATGCAACAAAGATCGAAAAGCCAAAAAGGGCTTCAACTACAACTGGGAATATGATAACAAAGAGGGATTATTTGTTAAAGTTTATCGTAAGAAAGCGATCGGAACACCATGCAGAAGCTTTCTGTTCCATTCCTCACTAGACGTTGCATGGAGCTCGCCTGAAACTATGCGAGGAAGTTCCAAAGTTGGATATGAGTTAGACCTTAAACCTGGCTTGTACGATGTAATGGTAGACAACTGGCAGCTGAAGCCAGAGGTCAAAGGGACGAAAGAATGGCGCATTGCATCCATTAAAGATTTTTATCGAAGCGTTCAAGACATTGGACCATACTGCTCTGACTCTGATACATTTGGTAAGTAACCCCCCTCTTTTCGCGATGTTTGATTATCATATCTTACCAACTCCACACGAAATATAATTTCAGACTGGAGTGTAGAAGATGCTTCGCACCTGATATAACATCATCATACTCAGCGATGATCTGGTAAATTGAATCCCTTTTTTAGAAGCAATCGGGGTAACCTATCAGCAGCTTGACGGCTTACTTGTGGCTGGCGTGGAACGAAGAAAATCCAGGTAATATTTTTCCGGCAATGGATTGACGAACAATTACTAAATATGGCAAAGATTCAGCGAGAAAAGCACATCGTAAGTAAAAATTGACGAAGGGGCATTGTTAAGAAACCCGACAATGTTAGTGAATTTACCATACGATAGCTTCTCTAAAATTGTTAACATCATCATCATGTTGTTGCCTGTCAAGCAGCAAGCTGTGTTGAACAGACCATTATTATTGCTGCAACTTTGGTCGTCTCATCTAGCCTTTTCATTTCTCTCACTATTTACAGCCGCACACGACAGTGGATTAGAATTGTGCATATGATCTAAGCAGGGCTTCCGACTTTGTATTTTATTAAGACTCAGATTCATATTTTCTTCCGGCGTCCGGTATGCTGACCATAGAGCGAGGATATTCATAATATCAATGCACGGATGAGGTCTCCTGGACTGAATAGCTTCATCTGTCAATAAGTTGCCCTCCCAGCTTGGCATGGAGTGCTCGATCCAAGTCAAATTGAAAATTGTTCCATTTGCTGTCAATAAGGAGCACAAGAAAAGGAATGGATTTATCACCCTCAGAGCAGGGCCAATGTTACCACTCAACATATTGACAAATAATGATTTGTCGACAATCTCTTTGTTAAAATGTTTTTTGCATTGCATGAAGTATTCTTCTTTATTGTATCACACGATTGATTACAAGGCAAACTTTTCAACCAATTGTGAAACTCTGTTTGATGTAAGGTGCACTGTTGCATAATTGTCAGCTGTTCTTAAATAGCAATTTTGTTTGATGGTTCTTTTTGGCTGATGAGCTGATCTTTATCCTGAGGAAAATTACTCTGATACCTAACAGAGTGCAGGGAGCCATATTCAATTTTGTTGGCTCCTTTGACATTATGTAAGAGGGGGCCTAGCTTGTGTTACACTATTTCTTAAAGGCTTCAGTGAGTCCTCAACTAGTGAACCTCACAGAATATGATGTATGTGATGGACATGAGTAAATGCTATGACTATGTATGCCAGTCATGCAAGAGTACCAATGTAAACTGATGGAGCACAAGATAGAGAAGCATGTGATCTTCCCCAGAACTCATTTAGGATTGATTGGTCCACATGTGGTTGGGATGAAGGTGCTCCTCCATCAAGTCCAAGCAGTTAGGGTCTTTAGTATATTGACCAGTCCTGTTGAAATTTGACTCAATTGATGTCTATGGCATGATGACTATGATGCGTGTGCATGACTGACATTTCCCCATATCATATCAGGTCATTAAATTAACCACCAAAAGGACTTACTATTTGTATTCTCTGCAATGTCTATGTCTATGTACAAGTAGCACAATAGAGACATGGGGATAAACCTCTGACCAAGTGCATTTGTCACTTTGAAGTGTGACCAGGAGGTTGTAGATGTCCTATGATAGGGTAGGCTGAAACCTCATCCTACTATGCTATTAGCGCATGTCAATGCACATTTGAATTTTCAGTTGTTGGTGTTTAATTTGATGCATACGATATGGATTGAACAGCCAGGAACACCAAATGGGCTCGCCAATAGGAACCATTTAAGGTTTTTCAGTAGAGATATGAAGTCTTCCTTTGATATTTGGAAGCAGAAGAATAGGTTGACATTGCCTTTTTCTGTGGTCATATAAAATACAAATTGTTTATTTCTCATACATGTGTTTTTCATGTTTCCATAGTGTATGTTCTGCTACATGTTCCTGCATACCAAGGGACAAGAGAGGGGCGGAAATCTGGGGGTTTTGTGAATCCTTAAGTTACATAATTTTCTTGCAAGGAGAAAAGCTGAGAAAGAATGGAATCAATTAGAGAAAGACTACACGTTGGAACCTCAGAGTAATTGATTTTTTTCTCCATTCAGGCAGTATTTCTCTTGAAAGTCATATATATTAATTCCTATAGTATGATTGTGTAAAGGAATGTTGTCGTGATTTCTTTTTACGAGGAAGTCATGAGCGAGTTTTTCATTCATTTATTAGTTTTTCATAAAAAAATAAGGATTCCTATGAAGTCTCTACATGGGCCCCATTCATTATTTAGTTTTTCATTCATTTTTTATTTTTTCATTAATCATGACGCCAACAGCTTTCAAGTAAAGATTCATTTGACAAGGCTTGACATTTAAGTCATTTCTTGTAATAAGAACGAATCATTTACTTTTTTTAAAGGTAACTCATAAGGATTTTTCAGTTACAACAAAAGTGGTGTTCAGAGCTGCAACTGAGCCCATTAAAATTTAAGATGTGAATGGAAGCCCACAATTTTATTTAAGCAGTGGCTTGGGGAAGAAGGCAATTTCCACCCCTCTCCAAGGGAGAGTGCAGATTTGGTTTTTTCTCTTTAAGTTTTTTGTGTGACTCCTCTTTGCTAAATTGTATCTCCTTGTCGGTCAGCCTACTGGGTCACTATAGTGACCTTAAGCTACTGTACCTTAGGGCAAGATAAAAGGTCCCAAAATCAACCCAATCAAGAAAAGCAAGGAATGTTTAGAGTCGGACTTGATGAGAGGATCAAAATGGTACCCCATTTTCCAAAATCGACCAAAAGCTTGCTAAGTTAGAGCAAATCTACTGATTAGTTATCATAAAATTTTAATTTTTTTCATGTTTTGCTGCTTTACCATGAACCGCCAACCCCACGGCAGTAAATATGTGCAACCATATGGCACAAGCGTCTGCCCACCATGCATGAGCAGAGGATGGCGACTTCAAATGTCTTCATCCACTGAATATTGGCAGAGATATTTGGTGGGATTGGTGGTTGGCATATGGCCGGACTTGGATTTGGTGGAGTTGTGGCATGTGTGCCTTGGTAAATTAACTAGGTAAAATTGGGTAAAATGCAATCAAAGAAATCAACCACGGTGGTGGGCGTCATCATCTGGCTGCTATGGGGCCACACTCCTGACAATAAAGCATATAACATTCAACTAACATAATATATGATGGGTCTGCATTGTTAAGAAAATTAGAAAAAAATGTGTTTATTACTAATCAAATGACTACCATTGGACATCTCATTGTCAACAAAATGCAACGGTGACACAATGGCAACAAAACAATAGGTACCGCTCAGCCCACCGGATGGATTTGACATTGCCAACACTGCGTTGTTGGCCACATAGGTGTTGGCGATGAGGGGGGGCAGGGGGGGCGCCAGGGAGAGCTTTCGGAGGGAGATTTGGAGGGTTTTTTTCAACAACACGATGCACAATAGTGGACATGTAATATCTCTTAGTAATAGTATGGTACACCCATGATATTAATAACTACATAGACTAGTTTGGGGGCACTGAACATGATGGTGCCCTCAAAAAAGGGTTTGGAGGTCCCTCAAAAAAGGGTTGGGAGGTCACTGGGGTGTCTTATTATTATTTTTAGTGTGCAGGAAATGGGGTCCCTATGTCAACCCTGACCAACAATGAGAGATTAATACTAAACCCTATGGATGTAGTTTTCATTTAAAGCTGAAATTGATCAACAGTGGACTCAAAACCCACGGCTTTGCTCCGCAGACACACAACACAACACAAAACAAAAAAAAACACAAGAAATACAATGACCATTGTCCCACCTGCCCGGTAAGTTTGTCATACATTGTGAGATTCCACATTGGTTGTCATGACATGGCGATGTATTTTTTTGTATAACTAACCATTTCTTTATTTTATCTACTATTTTCTATAGGCAGCAGCACGGCGCACTTGCTGGTTAAAATTTGAGTTGTTTAAAGGTAATTCTCATGATTTTTCTGTGCTGCTTAATCTAAATGACGTGCACTAGCCTGTGCTATCCAATGATACTTTATTTGCTGGTACTGCCCTTGTATTCATCAAGTTTTGGGATGATTTTGGCTGGGGGGGGTTGCCATGGTCCCCAAGTTTTGGGGAAGGTAGGTATCGTAGTTGCATGTTGGTAAATTTACCATAGAAGTAAGTGGTTCAGACTTAGTAAAATAAATCAATACCTTAAACTAAAAACTTTAAGTGTAAAGCAGTCATGCCATCCGATTCAGATGGGTGTAAAGCATAATTGTTTTTCACATCAAAATTGTGAGAAACAATTATGCTTTGCGCCCATCCAAAAAAAACTACTGAAAATTGATCTTTGATTTAAACATTAAACTATGTAGGAATCCCTACTATCTCTTGTTTTTCTATCCTTCCTATGGTGGAATAGGTATGAAATCAAGCTGGAGGGTGTATCATTTCAAATAATTAATTTTCATTTAGATAACATACCCCCACACATGGATGCATGGGGACAATCGGCCAGATCCAGGCTGCATGCTGGTGCGCCCTCATTGGGGAGCTTCAGCATCATATCTGGAGGTCAAGCTGAGAAAAAGAGGTAGTGGAATGGGGCCTGCTTTGCGGTGGAGTTGAAGGAGAGTGGGCCTTGGTGGTTGGCAAATTTGGTTGCATAGATGTTGCAGATACAAATGTCAGGATCCCTTGTTCTTGGCCCTCAATGCCAATGGGGAACCAGAAACAGCTCATAGAAATATTCAGTCACTCAAAATTGATTGGCACAATCATGTCAAATTCTTTTGGAGGGTCAATTGTTATGGATCAAAATGCACTGGTGACTCGGAGTATAGACTCCATGCAAGTAGTAAGGGATCAACTCTACAGGGCGCATTGGGACTCGGGAGAACTCCCCTTTGTGGAGTTTTGGCTGAGGGAGAGGATTCATTTTTGTGGCAACAAAGGTGGAGATAATGGTGGTGTTGCAACCTTGATAAACAATTTACCATTGTGGTCCTCTTCATGCAATGATGCTTATAGGATAAGTGAAGCTTTGAAGGCCAAGGCAAAGAAGTTGAGTGGAACAATGAGCATCCTCTGAACGACCAAATATTGATCTGGCAAAATTAATTTGATCTACAGATCAAA
>JALLPB010001273.1:0-10457 GCA_036939975.1 Cyclostephanos tholiformis | reverse complement strand
ATTGCCCTGTGACTAATAGTTTCAACGGGTGTTTTGTGGCGGGAATCGTGTTTAGTGAGCTTCTATCGCCAGCTAGACTTCGCCCTGTTTGGGCTAGTCTAACAGTTTTATGGCTGTGGCCTGCCACACCCAGCCAGGCATTGAATGCTTCATATCTCAACTCAACAACTTGTTGACAAACTATGGATGCAACTCTGGCTTGGGAGCCCATCTCTAAACATCAAGATTGCAAGCGCTATAAAAGACGGGACCTGCATTGTGGTTACAGATGGATCATATATGAGGAAACTCTTCCCAAAAACTCATTTGGCATCTTTTGTGTTCAAGTGCTCCAAGGGATATGGGAGACTCTGGGGTTCCTTTCCGGAAACTAGTCGAAGCTCATGTAGTTACACGGGAGAACTAGTTGGACTGATGGCAATCCATTTAATACTACATTCAGACAACAAGGTGAACATCAAGCTAAAAGGATCTGTGCAGATATATTCTGATTGCATGGGTGCTTTAAATGACGTAAAAATCTCCCACCATCACGAATCCCAACAAAAATTAGTCACTTGGATGTCCTCAAGAATATCCTCCTAGTCAACTGCAGGAATCTATTGTTTACCCATAACTACTCTCATGTGTTGGCACACCAGGTAGCATCTACTATACAGGTAGAGTGGGCCAGAGGGGAGCCCCACCTCCCCAAAACATAGGCTGGCTCATCTAGCAGTATGTATATCATACTCTAATTGCTTAAATAATTTTACGTAAAAATACAATAGATTCCCCCAAAACACAACTCAACCATGGTTTCCAATGCTTCACCTAGGCCTTCTGACCCCAATATGAAGAAACGTTCATTCATACAGCGGAAATGTCTTCTAATCGTGAATATGCACAGGATGGGTAGCTGAAGCATCCCCATCTGGTCGGACAGTGGTTGGTTTTTGGGTGGTTTTGGGGTTGTGAGGCCCCGTGTATGTGATTATCTAGGCGGAAGCTAGGAAAAAAAACACCCCAACTATGACTGCTGCCATCGTCCTATGGCTGCCATGGTGCCCCACTCCCGGCGCCGAGACATTCTACAATCAGCCAACGTGCTACACAACAAATTTATGTTGTTAAAACTAGAGAATAAAATTATTTATACTATTTATTATCTATTTAAAGGCACGTTGCATCATCGACACACCAAGTAGAAAATCGGCAATGTGGTCCTGTAAGACCGCCATACTCAGTGACATTTCAAGGAAATGACAGACAATTTCTCCCAGGAATTCTTTAGGGTGTATAGAAAACCCCCTTAAAAAGGCCTGTCATTTCTCCGGGAATTGACTTTAAATGGTGATGATCGGCATGCTTGTCGACCATTGATTTTGATGTCATCTACGCTAGTTGAAATAGCTGATGTGCGGTGGCAGGATGAGTTTTGTTCCGATTCACGTCTCCCTCCAAAAATGAACTAGATTAGTTGTGGGAGGTGGTGGGAGGTTGAGCACCCCACCCACCATTCAAAAACTACGAGATAAACCCCATTTGTGATGCACCCCCTTCTCTAACACGTTTTATTCCCAAACCCGATCCCATGCTACACTCAACTGTTGGATCTAATACACCGAATGAGTGTCCTATGTTGTAGAGCGCCCGCTTCTGATTTGTTTGATGTATGACATCCCTAAGTTCTGCCATATCTTCCTGTCCAACTTTAAGGTGGCGCCAACACCACACGATGAATCAAGAAGAAAAATCTCATCACAGACAAGTTAGATTGATGATTGCGCATCAATCTAAACACAAACCCTTGCACCAGATTGACATTAAATTTTTCGTCAACATGTCAGGGAGGGGTGGGCATGTGGATAAGCGTATCGCAAAGGCCGCCGCCTTCAAACTGTGCTGCCAAAGTGCATCAATCCCTGAGGCGATGCGAGCGAGAAAATTCAGTCTCGCCGAGAGTTCAAACCCGGCGAAGCAGATGGCAGTCCGTCGTGCCTATGAGAAGGCAATCGGAGGCAAAACAAAGGCCGCCCCCGCCACAGTCTTGCTTCTTAGCGCCGATGACAGAGTTGCCAAGAACCAAATCAACAGCCAAATCTGTTGGCAAGCAAACTCCGGAGCGCGAGATTCAGGCGAAGCCGAAGGCAAGGCAGATACGACATATGGCGACAGGGATGCAGAAATGGCGAGTGAATAAATTCAATTTGTCCGAGCATAGCAAGCGCGCGTTTAAACATTTTACAGATGATGAATGGACCAACCTGAAGAAGTTGAGGGAAGAGGCAAGCACGGCCGTGGCAACAACAGCAGAAGCAACAACAGATGAGATGCAGATGGATGCGCGAGCTGGAGAGGGACAATACAATGATTCGGGGTGAATATGGCAAGGGAATGGTGTCATTAGGGAATATATAATAATCTAACAGTTTTTTGATGTGTATATTATGCTATATTTCTCAACCCCCACACGTAGGATGCCCAAACCAAGCATACTAACGTTAGCCCATGGTGTGAGGATGATGGCGATATGCTGGGTTTGGGCGCCACCCGCTCATATGCGGCGCTAGGGGCAAAAGCCGCCACACACCATGGTCAGCGGATTTTTTTGGCCTATTATGTCCCAGAGCTCGGGTAGATACCATACGTAGGGTGCTACGGAAGACTAGTACAGAGAACAAAAAAAAATCTCACACGTCACAATTGGGGTTAAACTCATACGAATAATTGTGGGACACCAAAAATGGCCGTTTTTACGAATAATTGTGGGACAGAGAGTACGAGAGTTTCTGAGAAACGTCTAAATGGCGGGAACCACAAAATTCCGTCCATCAAAACTCATTGGGACACACAATTGGCTTACACCATGGTGGTGCACCATGTCGGCTACTAGTAGAAGTCAATAACAGCAATATACCCCTAATTTAATACTATCACATTGAAATGCATCTGTATGCGGACAAGTCTGCACCATGGAAAATGTTGTCACATTGCGGGCAAAGGTTAACATGGCACAATAAACATCGACGAATACCGCTTCGGTTTTGCCTCAACTCCGGATAATCCCCCCGCTTCTTCTCCGGGATTTCATTAATAAGCTGATAATAACAGTACTGGCAATGGTCGTGCTTCCTTGCAGGGATCGAATTGTGCCTCATTCCATCGAGGCGGCGGCTGAATTTCCCACCCTCCAGCGCAGCTTTTGTGATCTTCTTCGTCTTTACCCTGTCACAGTAATCCTTCCGGCCACCGCTGCTCCGTAGGTCAAAGACATCATTATCATCATCTCCATCTCCGTGGTGCACAGAAAACGAGCGATTCGACGACCCCGATGAGTTAGCACTATCCATTGACTTCCTACGTGAGCGGCCGGCAAAAACAAAATCATAAACCAGCTCCTCCCTAAATCGAGCATGTGTCAACTTTGGAGGAAGATTTGGCGTCCCCTTTGCAGCCTCCTCGGCATAAATCACCTCGTAAATTTTATATGCATTCACTCCGGCTACTCCAATTCCCCAAATAAAAAAGGCCCACCACCATTTCCTCTGCCGCATCCATCTGTCCGGCCGATAACTGCCACGAAGCTGGTCAGCGATGTCGGTTGAATTCATGTGCTGATTGTAGTCTTCGATCACATTCAAGCGGAGATATTTCATCATCGCCTTCCGCTGGATTGTTGTGTCCCACACCTTCCGCTCCTTCACAATCCATTCAACGCATTCTGCCACCGTTGATAGGATGTGCACCGGCTTTGTATCATAAACTGATACGGCGAAAAGATCAGGACACTGGTCAGAGTTGTGCAGACGCGCCGCCCTCGTCGTCCCCCGCAGACTCTCTGCAAGCTTAACATTTTTCTCTTCGCGTTGAATAATTGAAGGAGGAATACCACGACCATTTGTCCTGGCAACACCATGTGCCAGTGCCTGCGTCCTGTAGAGGGCAGTGAACAACTTCTGCGAGTTGAACAGATTGTCCATGAAAATCCGTGTCCATTTGTTGGGCAGTCGCTCGGCTAGCCAAACTACTCGTTGTGCCGTTGGAGAGAGGTCGAGATCTTTGTACTTATCACCAAGATCAGGCGGTGCCCCATGTCGGAAATAAAAAGAGAATGTGTATCCCGAATCACATACAGCATCGCATTGGAAGCCATCCCCCTCCTGTTTGTAGCTGATTCGGAGCTTGAGTCCAGACTGACCTTGAAAGCCGATGGTCTGTTCGTCGATGGCAACAAAGATGCCGGGGACCCACATGTCCTTTGCTTGCTTGTTAAGCTCATCAATAAGGCGCTGAACCTTCCAAAGCGGATTCTTCCGCTGCTGCTCCCGTGGAAACTCACGGTAGTCTTGCATTGTAAAGTAACGGCGGAAGTGTTTCCAGCGCCGTCTTGCCTTGATCGTCTTCCCCGTCACAGGATTCTTCCGATTGAGCACATTGCTGATCATCGTTGAGCCAAACAATGGCTCCTCCTCTTGTGAGCAGAACCAGTGGTCAAACTGGGGCTTTGGAGTGAGCCCATTCGCGAAGAGAACTCCAATCATCTTGTAGACCTCAGCAAGGTCGAATGGCATGAAGTCTTGATACTCGCCTGCCCCCGCGCCACTCGAATAAGCCCGAAGATTTGTTGCTTTTGTGCACCAACCCAGCCACTCTGGCGTAAGTTGAGTATCGAAGTAGTCCTTTGGTCGAGCACAAGAGATGTGGGGAAGAAGACTGCGGCAATAATCAGATGGATGGCCATCTTCGCGGGGTGGTGGAGGCTCGTCCTGGGGTGGTGGAGGCTCGTTGCCAGTGGCCTTCCTTTTCTTCTCTCGCTTCGGACCAAACTTCGGTCTCTGAATTCGTTCATCATCCGAAGTCAGGAAATTTGACCGCTTTGCACCGACAGCATTTTCCTTGTTGGTGGGACCAAAGAATCCTCTCTGTGCACCAGTGCCCATGTCAATGCCAGTCACCGACGGAACGTCCTCGGGGGTCAAAACAATCCATGTCGGGATCTTCGTCTGATGTCCAACAGACAATCCACCCCCCATCTTCGGACGTTGGTATTCAAACTCACTCTCGCTGATTTTTGTTACCCGAGGAGAATCACGTATCCGATTAAAAAGAACATCCTTCTTAGGTGCCGCCCCTGACAAGTTCAAATAAGCTGCAATCTCCTTCAACGCAGCAACACTCGTCCCCCGATTCAATGCCACTCGAATCATTTCAAATTCAGGGACGAGAGGGGGGTGAATCGTATCCCCAGGAGCCTCCTCATTGTTGTTCTCGTCCCCAGCCATTAGCGTAAACTCCGCAACCTCATTCACTGGACCATCATCCTCTGAGATGTCGTCCGCGTCCTCAGCATTGCCAGCTGCAACAAGCATAAGCTTCATTCGTTCGTCCTCTTTCTCCCAGTCAGTGGAATGGACTTAAGGAAGATGCAGTAAACATATCTCAGCAGCCAATAATGATCACCAGACAAACCCTCAGGCAGGACTTCCATTCATTCAACTTGCCCAACAATAGTCTCAGCGGGCGCAAAGCTAAATTCTCGATTTTCAGGGACCCGATAGTATATTGAGGCCAAACATACAGTATGTGGGTCGGGGGGTATCAGACAGAGTTTACATAGGTTAAAGTGTTTCCAGGTGTTTGTGATCAGCATACTGAGTACAAACCGGTAAAGAGGTAAGAACATATTGACATATGCTTTAGGCAGTTTGCTGTTGTGATAATGTGATTCTGTCTTTTATGAAAAACACGCACGACAGTGTGAACCAAATGATTAGTAAAGAAACGTAAGCCTATGCCGCGCTACTATTTTTCCTTTAAGTCACTCCCAAAACAAGGTTCATACCCAACTCTGCGAAGCGCAAGATACCATTTCAGACAACCACACCATTTGGTCCATTTGGCACTCTCTGCCGGAGTTCTATCCTTGTAGTCCTTCAGTGCAAACGCATTTCCCATGACTGGGATCAAAAAATCTTTCATGGTGAAACTAGATGATGCGGGATCTTTTCAAAAGTCTATGTAGTGAGTAACATGTAGAGTGTTCATAGCTTTTTGAATAGGCCAATACTCACCGCCTGTTACATCAATACCTGTTTCGACCGAACACCTCACAAGTTCTTCCCATTCCCTTTTAGAAGGTGGAGACTCCGAGGCCGACAATCTATGTAAGTCAACAGCACGGCCGTAAGTTAAGGCGTCAAGAATATGTCCAACAACAGTTGCCACCTGAATTGGCTTGCCACCTGCTTGGGTCATGGCAATCGTCTGTGGGTGTTCGCCCCCGACAAACCGATTGTAGGAAACTTCCCACGCCGCTTTCCCCGTCTTTTTATTGGGTTTGAACAAAGCAAACCTCCATGAGTTGCTCGGTTGAAAAGTTTCACCACGTTTCAATAACATATGGACGCAATCGGCATTCCCCACGTTTTGATTCAAAACGCCTTGAGCTCTCGCTGCCCACTCATTCAGGACAGATACTAGCTCATCGATACCGTTACTTCGCACGCCAGCAGCTCTTATTGCTTCTTTGTCTATGCGACTACCACCCGCTCGAATACTAGCAGTGGCATACGCAATTGTAAATAGCAAGTGTTCTTCCATCACTGACGCGGGAGAAATCCGATAACGCACTGCCATGTCCATTCTCCACGATTCGATCCTGTTCTTCATATCATCCAGTTGATCCAAAATATCCGAGCGTCCTCTCGCTTCAAGTGAATTAATATAGCTAAACCAGCGCTTGTACGCAGCGATTGCTTCGCCGTCTCCCGACTCGAGCTCTGCTCGTGGTATATTTTGCAAATCCACACCCTTGTTCTTTAGCTCCGCGAGAGTTTTCTGCTTCATCTCCTTCTCCAGTTTCTCTTGTTCACGAACCGAAGGAGGAACAGGGATCACAATCGGGCCATCCGTGAGGACTTTACATCCTTTCGGTGTCAGATCATAAACCAAATAGTTCCTCTAATATTCGAACAGATAGGTGCATGGCTGAGAGAAAAGAAAACTTGACGACTTGCAAAGCAAAATTTTGAGCTACGAGCATGCCATCACTAACTTTTGACTCACTGCATACGCATGATTTGCCTTTACTATGATCTGCTTCAAGTACCCGCAATCAACTAGTGATGGGACGAGCCCTTTGAAATATTCGATCGGTTTTTTCCCCTTCATTCTTTCCTTGATGGAGGCAATTCTTGCAGCGACAACGGATGTATCAGCTTTATTTTTAGCGTGGTATCTATATGACTCTACTATCCCCCCCTTGATGAGGGTCTCGATCGTTGTTATTGGCTATACGTGGGGATGATTGCATAGATAATTCAGAGAGTGGCATAGGGTTAGTATGTCGCACAAAAATGGTTACTAACCTGGTTGGGACAAGCCGATACGGCGTATAAAATGACGCGAGCACCCTCCCACTGAAAATCCCTCTCGTTATCGTCTCCGTGGACGTTCCTATTTAGGCACAGGTCACAAGTACCGCAGAACTTGCCAAATGAAGGTTCTTCCTCGAAGAAATGTAATAGGGCGGCGCGTCGGCACCCGCTTGTACTCATCGCGAAATCGCGCAGCGCGTCCATACTACGGACTGTCGTGGATCTAGCTCTGCCTGTTAAGCCACCTAGGTAGAAGTCGTCCTTGTATTTTGCGAAGTCTTTCGATTCGACGAACATGGTGCACTCGGCAGGGAGGCCGTCACGACCGGCCCGACCCATCTGCTGATAGTACTCCTCTACGGTCTTCGGCGGCCCCCAGTGCACGACGCGTCGAATGTCTGGCTTGTCGATGCCCATACCGAATGCGACCGTTGCGACCACAATAGACACCGTCCCGATGAGGAAACCCGTGTGTCCTTCCGTGCGCTGGATGTGGGATAGGCCAGCGTGGTATGCCCTGACGTGGGACGATGCTAGCTCTGATGCCTGAACGAGGGTGGCGCCGGCGGTAAGTTGTTGTTGCTGATGTTGCTGCTGCTGCATCAGGCGAACGAGATGATGCGTAAGGAGTTGCTTGATCATCGAGGAAACGTTATCCACCTCCCTCTTTGTCGAGCAGTACACGATCGTACTCCTACCCGCGCCACGTTTCGCGATTATCGCCCCTGCCAGATCTGTCGCAATGTCCTCAAAGGCGCCCGTGATCCCATTCATCGGCTTCCCCCTGACGATGACTTTCAGATTCGTCCGATCGAAAGATCTTTTCACTATTGTCGTTTCGTCGGGTTTCATTCGCAAATTCGCGAGTATGTCCTCCCGCACCTTCGGCACCGCCGTGGCGGTGAGAGCGAGTAACGGTATCGATCTCAATATCGGATGATCGCGTATCGCCGGACCGATGCGTAGGAATGCCGGACGGAAGTCGTGTCCCCACTCGGACACGCAGTGGCTCTCGTCCACCGCGAATAGGCATATTTTGCAACCCCGACCGCCATTGGAGTGCATGTTCGCCAGCCTCCCAAGGAATGTCCCGTCGTCCCCAATCAATTTTTCGGGTGTTACGTAGACCACGCGATATGCACCGGCAAGCGCCCTCGCCTCGGCCGACGGATCGGATTGGGACGATCCAAGAAAGGTGGCGACGTCGGATCCGCCACCTCGACCGTTCAGTTTGGCGACCTCTGAATTACACGATAATATGTCATGAACCCAAAAGGGTGTATATTATCACGGTGCACATCGATCGGCCGACATACGGCGGGGGGGCACGTAAGACATGTAATGTGCACATCTACATAAAAAAATAGGGTTCAGTAAATAGGTCCTCGACAATAAACTCACGGTCTTCCATCAATGAAATCAAGGGTGAAACCACGATAGCCACCTGATTCAAATGGAGGGGCGGCAGCTGGTAGCACAGGCTCTTCCCCGCCCTGCGAATCAAGGCGGGACGTTACGGTGAATTTGCATGGTGAGCGCCACGGACGAGTACATGTGGTTTAAAAATTCGCGAAGGCACGTTGTTAAGTACTCGCCCGGTAGCCCAGAACACGCAAGTGTCCCTCCCCGCCATGACCGATTGGATGACCTCGAGCTGCCCGCTTCGGAACGTCGTGTGGCCGAAATGCTCGACGAGAGCGTTCCTCATCTCGTTTTGAATGGGCAATGACGCTTCGACGTCGATATCGACGTTGATGAATTCGTTCGATTTCGATTGCGAAGACAAGGGGGGACGCATCCTCTTCGACGGACGGTCGTCGTAGTCGTCGTCGTTGTCATCATCGACGGCCACATCCCCCGCCGTGGCAGTCGCAGTCGTCGCCGCCTTGCCCCGGATCACGGCGGCTTCAAGATCGAAGTCGGCAAAAGCGCCGTCGTCGTATCCATCGTAATCGCTTAAATCTCCCATCCTCCCACCGAGGGAATGGCAAGGAGGAGGAGGAGGAGGCGCGTATCGTCGACCAAGGACCGACGCTGGCTTGGTATGATGGAAGGGCCGGCGGCGGCGAGTCGACGAATCTACCCAGCGTGGGGCGCGGGAGATGGAAGGGGAGGAGGACGGATGACGAGGACGGCCAATGGAGGCGACAGCGAGCGGGGACGAAGACGGAAGGTAGTAGGATGACGATGACTATTGAAGCGATGGAGCGGGCGGCACAACAACAACATGAAACAATGACGCTGTCTCAACAGTATTTTGCTTTTGTGAAGTGCTTGTGACGCCATGGATAAGTACACTTTTGTGTACTATCTGTCTAATAACACGACTACACATGTATTCATGTGACGTGATAGGGTCACTATCGACGAAAATCTAGGGGTTCCTACGCAGGATTTCCTACAACGAGAAAATATCTGAACCCCGAAAATCATCGCTTGGACTCACAAACTCATAGTTTTGTGGTTGGCTTGAACCATGGTTTCCTCCTATTCTGACGCCTAGTGGAGATATAAAATATAACATAATAGCAAAACGAATGAAATGACAGAAAAATGTAAACTATTGCATTATCTAACATAGGCTTAGGTTTATCATAGTAAATACAAAAAAAACACTCCACACAGAGTTGTATTTGTGAAGCTTAGTTGCGCATGTCGGAAGGCTCTGTAACCAATTTTGGGGCCTAACTGTCGTGTCCTGCGACATGTCGGCGACAAGTTGTGAAATGTTGGCTCAACATTTGGCGACATCGCCCCATTTTGGGCCCCGACAATGTCGTGTTGTTTTGGTCGGCTTCACGTACGTAGGAACTAGTACTTAAAGTACTGTAGTACTGGGAGATGACATGACGAAGGACGGAGGACAAAGGATGAAGGACGGGGGACGAGGGATGAGGGATGAGCAGCACAATTGTCGGACCAATGGATGGACGGCAGCAACGTCAGGGCTGTCATGTGATGGTTGGGCAACGGCAGCAGCAATGGCATGATGGCGGTGGTGGTGGCGGTGGCGGTGGCGGTGGCGGTGGCGGTGGCAGTGGCGGTGTGGCAAATGGCAACACAACAATCAACTTAAAAAGGACAGCTGTGAGCAACTGC